>JAGFML010000144.1:0-44720 GCA_021030945.1 Pyrenula aspistea
TCCCGACCCAGCATGCCCCGCGGGTTGAACCCACGTGGTCCGGGTGCGGGTAAACCGCGGGTTCTTCGCAGTCTAGATAGATATATAAAACTCCGTTGATAGCCACTCTTTTATAATGAAATATCTATCTTAAAGTCCTTCATATTCCTTCATAGTAGCAACAGTTGGTTCTTTCCTAATCCGGAAATTTCAAATCTTTAATTTTTTCATTGGCTGAACGCAAGCTGAACCTTAATCCTATTTGGTTAACTCAGGGGGCCTAATTTCTTGGCATTTCTTAGCATACTCTTTATGCCAAAATCTTCTCATTAAGAAATTCAAATACCATATTGGTCTATATTACGTTCCCAAAAGTTTACTAAATTTGCAAATTTCTATTAGAGGGGGTCATTATTAGCAGTTTTTAATCGATCTCTTCTAGTTAAGAAAATCTTTCCTAATTAGATCAGATAGTCCCTAAGGATCAAACTATTTGCGAATTTAGCCTCTGATTAAAAGAAGTCTAACACGCTTGAGGGGCTGCTTCTTTGTTTATTCCTTATACTCATTAGTCTAAACCTATTACCTGTTTGGACAAGGTTAGCTATATCTTTAAGAGCTAGGCTCGATATAAAGAGATATAGTTAATCGGCTATTGTTTGAAAGAATATAATAAGCCATTCAAACTAGGGATAGTTGTTAGCCCCCTAATATCCGGATTTTGGATACCTATTTTGGACCTGTTTTGGATCACGTCTTTACCTTCAAATATTACCTTTATTGGCAGATAATTTAGGTTATTTTTGACCTAATTATTACTATTATTGCCTAAAGGGGAAGATAATTAAGGGTTTATTATAAAGTTTTCGATATTTTTGAATATATTCTGTAAGTAGGTTGAATAACAGTACCTTTCAACCGAAGTGTTAAATCCTGTGAGTATAAATCTATTCTGGAAGTTTATATATATCTATTATTATATATTTTATGTATATATATAATATTTATATAGAATATATACAATATTTATTATATTTGTTATATTATTCACCAGAATAAACCCCAAACTTTTTAACCGTACCGAGATTCGAACCGTGGATTACCTAAATTATCCTTAATTAGGTTCAACATCTAAGTAGAACCTAATAACAACAAGTTTATATATAATTACTCAATAGTAGCACGGGCCCTCTTGAATATATATAAAATATTATATATATATATACCTTAAAGATGGGTAAAGACGAATTCTCGAATATTGACCGGCTTACTGGGTTTGGTAATTACAATATTTGGTCTATAAGGATTAAAGCAGCCTTAATTGAAACAAATAATGCAATATATATACCAGATATACATCTTAGTTATTTAATGGAAATTGATTTGACGCAGAGCGATTCTAAGAAGGGTATATGCGCCTCAAAAATCAAGAAAACTTTAGGGAATGGTCCTTTATTACAAGTTAATAAATTAAATAACTTTTAAGAGATTTGGAAGCGTTTAAAATAACTATATGCCCCTAAGGGCTTTAGCTTAAACTTTTATTTATTAAAGGAATTTTTTAATACAACTTTAAAAACCTCTAAAAAGGCTGAAAATTACCTTAATAAAATTAGACAAATTACTACTAATTTGAGCGCACGTGAGATAAAATTATCTAATTAAATAATAGCTATATGGATTATTAACGGCTTATTTAAAGAATATAATAATCTAGTATCAATATTTAATAATAGCTATCGTGATAAGTTAAAAGATAGCGATTTTGATATGGATTTTATATATTCTCAAATTCTAGATGAATCTAGACGTCTTAAAGGCCCAAATATTCTTAAAAATAATAAAGATAAAGCCCTAATTATTCAATTAGGTAATAGATTAAAGAAAAATGAAAAGGGTAAAAACAAGGATAAGAAAAGTCTAAAATGCTTTTACTGTGAAAAAATAGAATATTTAGAGAAAAACTATTATAATAAATACCTAAAAAAGCGTCCTAAAAAGGAAACTGGTTGTACGGATATAAATATAGCTGAAACTACCTTAATATTAACAGAGGAACCCGTATATAAGACAAATATACAGGATGAAACAGAATAAATTTTAGATTCTACTTCAGCTTAACATATAAGCTCAAATAAAGGTTTATTTACAAGCTTAAATATAAGCTAATTTATTGTAAATTGGGGTGGGGCTAACTGTCTACAAGCTAGCGGTGTTGGAACTGTTAAAATACAGTTCAAACATACAGACTATATAGCTACAATAGAGAATATACTCTATATACCTCAGATGAACGTTAATATACTATCTAAGGGGGCTATAGTCGAAAAAGGCTATAAAGTCACTAAAGATAAAAATAATTGTTATATATTTGATAAATATAACAATAAATTCGCATTAGGAACTTGAAATAACAAGCTATCTATTATATAGGCTAAGAATATAAATAAAAACTCTATATATATTGCAAATAATGAGGAAGATTATAAGAATATCAATATAGCGCGAAAATCTGGCCAGATTATACAAAAAATCGATAATAATACTTTCACAGAGGATAATATTACCGAAGATGGTAATTTAGCCTTAATAATAGTCGATAATACGCCTAATAACTAGCATAAACGACTAGAACATATAGGGAATACCCCTTTGTCTAAATTACCTTAGAGCAGCGATTCGTTAAAGCTAGAGGGTTCTTTAATGAACCCTAATATAAGCAATAACTGCGAAGTCTGTGAAGGAATATGAAGAACTCTGAGATTGATTTTTCATTGTAAAAGAGTGGCTATCAACGGAGTCTTATATATCTATCTAATTCGGGTAAATATTTGTCCATCGGACGTATATTATACCGCCGGATAACGGATATAAATTATTATATCAGCCGGATAACGGATATACACGGAATATACGGCTATATAACTATCCGAATAACGGATATTCGGATATATAGTTATCCGTATCACGGGTATACGGTTATTCCTTTAATCCGTATGTGCTCGTGTAGCTTCTGTGATAGCTACAAGTCCTTGTGATTGTTGTACATATGAAACACCTTTCCTAGTTAGGGAATATAAGCTTATATATTCTAACAAAAAGGTTTTAAATAAACAAAGAGAGCTTAAATAACATTAAAAAGCTAATAATAAACTCCAAAAATAGCTTTAAAAGGAACACAAAGAGGAAGAAGCTGCTTATTTTAAAAAAAAACGTGAGGAATAGCGTTAACAATGTTAGCAACAGCAGGAGGAAGAGTAATAATGTAAACAAACTGCTAAAGAAGAGCAACAGCGAGCTGCAGAGGCTAAAAAAATCCCTAAAAAGACCTCGTCGTCGCATGCAAGGACCAAGGAACAGCCTAATCAACAGTCTACAGTTGTAACTACAAGTAATTGATATAATAAGGGGGACAGTCACTCTCCGGAGGAGTTCCTAGAGGTACAGGCCAACCAGCGACCACGTTGCCAATTGTGCCTGCTACAGCGATTCGTTTAGCTTCAAACTTATATCATTAGAATCACAATATCGAATTGGCTATTATTATACAGTTTGAGCGTCAACAACATTGTTGTTGTTGATATATCGCCGTCGACGATATCCCCTAATCGCTGAGGGGTGGAGCCGCGCAGCCCGTGCGCACTGCCGGGACGTGCGTAGTGGGGGGGTTTTTTCTAAGGCGTATGTTTAAAATTGACCTTTTCGATTCATCATTGGCCCGGCCGATACTTGACGCTCTTCCGCTATTACCTGCCGTGGTTTGAGTTCTTGCGGCTTGAATCCCATGATTCTTGCAGTTGCTTTTCCTACACACAGTTTCTAGAGTATCTCCATCTTCTAGACGAATTACTCCCGCCACTCCAATGTCGCTGTCATGATTGATCGTCGCACTTAGTACGCTTGCCGTTGGCGCTCTACCCTTCTGACTCCGGTGCATTCTTTGTCGCTGGCGTTCCCCCGGCTGTAGCGCCTTTTGCTCTATCTCTGGCGTATGCTCTCACTGAAGATTCCTATGTCGCTTGCGTTCCTGCCGCTCTCTCCAGAGATTTTTGACTATCCGAAGCGCAACCTTCCCAGCAAGTTGTCGATACCATAATATTTCGACGGACCCACCTTGCTATCGTATCTTTACAAAGAGCAATAAAACGGCCCTTTGCACCGAACCTCTCGATCAGTTACCAACATCCGTAAGGGCCACTGATATATTCGCCATCCGGA
Source organism: Pyrenula aspistea (assembly GCA_021030945.1). Taxonomy (NCBI): domain Eukaryota; kingdom Fungi; phylum Ascomycota; class Eurotiomycetes; order Pyrenulales; family Pyrenulaceae; genus Pyrenula; species Pyrenula aspistea. Next base: position 4,198 of record JAGFML010000144.1, read on the forward strand.
CCCCAGGGTCTCTTACGACTCAATCGATTTCGCCTCAAATAAGCCCCAAAATTGCCTATTATGCCCGACTTGGGGTATTCAAGCACTTCCTACGGCGTTCTTACACGATCAGTTTGAAAAGATATAGGTCTGAAATGCGAAGTTCACTCTTATTCGGAGATTGCAGTCGATTCCTTGAAGAGTTAGGGGATCTAAGTTCGGTAATCTTACAATTATCTAAGTCGGATGGATCGTGGATGGTTTAAAGAACCAGGGTAGAGTAGGCTTTGTCAGAGAGGTAAGAGAGAAGAACTTGACTGACTATCTTGGTTTGGCGGAGGAACAGCATAACTATATACTCGAGGTCGGCCCAACCCCCTTCCGGGGGTTGATAGACCTCTACCTTGTCTTCTTCGACATGCTTTCTACGTGTCTAAGATTCGAAAGGAATTAGCCAGTGAGCGATAGCCAATTAGTAGATTATCGATCGATTGGGATAACTAATTGGGACGTATCTCCTTCCATGCGAAAGAACCGGTTAATGCTATGGTGTACATAGAGACAGTCTTAAACTGTACGAGGAGCAGAAGCAAATGAGACAATCTCGTGCCTTCCCCCAACAGAGCTCAACTTTCCAAATTACGAGTACCACCACGATTGTTGCAGCTGTGGGCCCGTCTTCTTGTGCTGACCGGCAGCAGCAACTAGTCCGATGATATCGGAAGGAACAAGATAGCCATTTCCTGACCTCCGCTTATCCATCATCGCACCTCCGAGTTCTTCTATAGTACTGCTTGAAAATCGGACAAGAGCATTGCAGTTCTCCACTTATGGGCTAGAAATACAGACCATCATCGATTGTGCTTGCTGGGCAAACATGCCGCATACCATGCTCCCCGCGACACTGTCGGTCCCTCCAGCCATAATTAACTTAGATAGGGAACTATTGTATCATGACTGAGTTCTTGACTCTATGATATACATACACCACTGAAAACAGGTTTCCTAAGTCGCTCGATTAGAGTGGTAGCGACCAGAATATGGAAGGAAGGAACGCTCATCCACCACCTCTCCCTTCCTTCTCTCTTTTCCTCTTTCCCTTCTTTGCTTCGTCGTTGTATTCTTACTCTACATCTTTCCTTATTCTTTCCCTTCTTCCTTTCCATCTTTCCTTCCCCTCGCCCTCCTCTCTGTCCTATTTAAATTTAGTCTTCCTCTCTGTTTTCTTCTTCCACTTCATCTTCTTCATCCCTCCATCTCCATCTCCATCTCCACCTTCATTTTCTTCTTCCTCTCCATCATCTCTTCTCCCCTACTCCAATGTCTCCTCAACTCACTCATTACACAACCCATTTCCCGTTGCCCACTAGTCCGGCCGTACGCTACCTACTGCCATCAACTGCTTCCGGTATGTCATGTAAACCACATCATGATGCCATCTAACTAACATTTGTCTAGCACTCCATCTACCGCATTGTCGCCCCGTTCCATTTTCCTTCGTCACACTTAATCCCCATGTCGACCCATATCGGGTTCTACCGCAGCCAATCGAGCTAGCATACAATGGAATAAGGTTGGAACCCCCCGACATGTGTGGCGAGGACTTGCAGCTCGTTGTAGCATTCCCGATTCGCACCTGTGGCTTCGGCTGCAGTAGTGGTGTCGCTTCGGCGCATTGCAAGGGTTTGCATGAGTTCGATTCCCAGAGGGGCACTGTTGCACATTAGGGGGATCGGGTTTGGTTCTTCGGATCCATGGACACCGCATCCAACTCAGCTTTGTGCGAGGCTGACAAGTCCTAACGATCCTTGTGGCGTATTCTAGGAAATCGGCGAACCATTCAATATTACTCAGAATCCTTCGGTCTTCCCACAGTACTCGCCTATCCTTACCACATACCCTCCACGTCCTCGTGCCATCGATAAGCGCGATATTCCAACGACATTTCCGGCCGATCAATGATTCCATATGCATTGTTGACACCTGGTGGCCTAGGAGGATTGCTCAACTAGCCTTTGACATATTGCTCAGCTGGAACATATACTTGGGGGTCTTCGGGATCGTACACTTGTTTGGGCGTGCAATTCCTGTTTGGGTTCACCACTGCATCTTGATACGCCTCTATCATGTCTCTTGATTGTACATTTAGACCCGACATACCTCGTTCATATTAGCAATACATATTGTTCTCCGCTTTGTCAATTGTTCCCTGCCGTTCCACTGTTCTAACAGGTATCGCTCTTGAGTCTGGATGACTGCAGGGAATCTGCAAGCGAAATAGTGTATGATGTCAGGAGAGCCTGGGTCTTTTGCCATTGATATTCAAGTTTGCTTCTTCCATCGCTCTGTCGCCATGATTCTTCTCACTTTGGACCCCTAGCGTGATCTTTCCAAATAAGGCTTGATGAAACGATCCTAGTGAGCCTGGAGTGACAGTGACATAATGAAACACGAAATCCAGTGATTCTTGGGCCAGAAAAGATTGTGTAGATCGTCTGACATACTTCGCAAGCTCATCCACTCGTTCATTTCCCTCAACAGAAGCGTGTGCGGGAACCCATCGAAGCTCAACGGTGATTCCGAGGTCATAAAGCGAATTTGCGTATGAGAAGAGGCTTTTTACCCAATCCGTCTTGGACGGAGAGGTAAACGTTGGCTTTGCTATGCCTTGAAGTATCGACTGGCAATCGGAAAGGATCACTACGCGGTCAAAGTCGTCCGTAATTTCGGATGCAAAGCGAAAGGCTTCATGGATGGCTATCAACTCTGCTTCGAAGGAAAAATTAGCGCCATACTGGAGGGTGTTGAGTGTGACAAACTCCCTCCAGCCCTTGGAGTCGGATGACAGGTCGAGGTATCTGACCGCGGCGGCGGAAAGCCTGTTTGCTCTCTTGGTTGGAGGATATGGTGCCACGGACCCGTCAACCCACATTACCAAGCAACGCTCGATTATGCCTTGTTCGAATATGGCTGTGCCGTATTGGAATGCTGATAGTGTATCCTGGATGATGATGTCGTCTGGAAAAGGGTACAAGGACTCCTGGGTATCCTGGTTATCCATGTGTGAAAGCTCCGGGAGCGCCAGGAATTGTTTTGACAGGCGAAATGGTAGCGTTCGAGATGGCAGAATGAAGAGGAGAGAGAGAGGAAGTAAAACATTTAGGCATCAGGTGTTACAAAATCCAGAAGACAGAATTGAGATTAAGTTTAAAAAATGTCATTCTTCTTATATTCAGTGGGTTCTACACTGAAAATTTAGATGAATGTTTTAAGCTTTCACCGTCGACCATTGGACGCCAATGTTAGTTCGCGGCAACCAATAACTCGAGACAAAATGTATTTATTAAATTTAGAGAACCATGGTTGAGTTCGTAGATACTTGCACTATCGCGGAGTTGATGGGACAGGCAGCTAAATTGCAGGCATCTGTAGTAAATCACAAGTGAGTTCAAGTTAATCGTTAGACCTACGATTAGTTGCGAGCTCGGAACGCTGAGAGCCGTAGCTAATTACGCGCACCTTGTACTGTAAGACAGCTTTGTTTATGGATTGCCATATATTCACTGACTAATTCTTGATGCTACAAGGACCACGACCGTTTTCCCTTCCTAGGGCCAACGTTTCCAGTCTAATCCTCCGTGTAAGGTCATGGGACCCGAGCCTGAAGCTGCGCAGCCTGTTCCCGAATAGTTTCCGGTTTCTGCCGATTCGCTCCGGCTTTACCGCTGCTCCAACGCTCATAGGCTTCCGCAAGCTTACGTCCCGCAGCAGCATGGTATTTCAATTGATCTTGATGAGCAGCAGTGTCCGGCGGTAAGTTTTGCCCGTTTTTATAAATCTCCTCCCAGATCTCGAATGCTTTCGTGTATTTGCCGTTGTAGTGCTGCTTGTTGGATAATCACCTGGAGTATTGTGTCTGCCTGGTGACAATCGAGGGCCTCTAGAAGGATTTTCTTAGTTTTGTGTTTGTGGAAGACATCCTGCGCATTCTCTTTGGCGCGCTCGATGTCGCCGGATCTGAGTTGAGACAGCGCGAGAAGTGTCTTAATTTTGTCTTTGCTGGGCATTCCTTTTGTATTGGGGAGCTGAGAAATGCTGTTGAGAAGCGGAATTGCTTTTGCATAATTCCCAGCGTAACATCGTGACCTTGCCAGATACCATCCCAACTTTAGCTTCTCGTTTGATTTGTCTGTTGTGGGGCTTTTGTTCCACGCCACCTGAAGGTACTTCGTCGCCTGCGCCCTCTTTCCCTTGTGATATAGGCTAAAGCCTGTCTTGGTTATGGCTGATAAGGAAGGCGAAGGCGCTGTCGTGTTGTCGCCTTCAAATATAGTTTTAAGTACCCGCTCAGCATGTACACCCGCTTTCTTTGCTTCTAGGTGGTCCAATAGCTGGATGACCCCATCATTGATATCGCCAATGCATTTGGATGAGATGTTGTAGCGCTTGCGCCAAATACCTTCGAGTTGATTGATTGCAAGGTCGTACTTACCTAGCTCTGCGCGAACGCAAGCCAGCTCAAACGCGTTTCGTAAGGCGTAATCTCGGCCATCCTTTTGCTGTGCAACTCGGCTTTCCAGGTTTGCATGGTTCCCATACAGACCCTCGGCTTTAACAAGTGTCTTTGTTGAGTTTTGACAGCGCAGAGCTTTACAAAGCTCGAAGTGAATCCCTCGGCTTTCCCCAAGCGAGCCGCTGTCGGAGTAGAACCCTTTTCGTCGTTCAAGAAGGCGCTCAAGTTCAGCTTCGGCTTCAGGGTACTTTTTGGCTTGAAATAGCATCTGCCCGTATTTGTGGCTGTACCTGAGCTCTGCCACCTTTGCGTTATGCATGGATTGATCAACTCTTGACGTAGTCTGAGACAATCTGTTTCTCTGCTCATTTTTTTAGATCTTTTAAAGCTTGGTATTGCTGTCTAGCTGATTCGTAGCGTTGCTTTTCTTGATACTTAGAAGCCAAATTGGATCTGAGGTCTTCAATGGTTGCTTCTAGCTTGGCGATACTCTTGGTATCACGAGCATGCTCTTTGACCTTCTGTTCCAGCTTCTCCTCTGACTCTTTGTTCTTCTGCTGTGGCTTGACGATGGCCTTCTCCGAATTCTTGTTCTTTTGCTGCAACTCAGCGATTCTGCCATCGGGACTCTGTTTACTATCTTCCGTCAAGTAAAGACAAGGTTTGAGTGGAAGTCGCTTGTGACTGCATATCTTGATATTTTTCGATTTACTGTGTCTTTTGACCATGCACATTGCTTCGTAAAGTAAAGTCAAGAAGTGGAAGACTTGCGTGTCATCCTGCGTAATGTAATCCGTTCTCATCAAACTGATGGATGCCAAGAATGGATCGCAGAGATCTGCTATACAGGAACAGAGTTCGATGTTTTGCACGAGCGCCATATTTCCTTTGGAAGGAGCGTTGTTAAAATAGCACGTGAATCAGCTCCGATAGAACGAAAGAGAAACAAACGTAAAGCGACGAAGGAAAGCAATTAAAATCTGGTATTCGTAACGTCGCAAAATCTGACAATGAGGGGGATTGAAAGATGACTGCAGCCTAATAAAAAGCAAGTTGAGGCTGAATCGTCTGCTACGTCCTCGAAGGCTTTCAAACGCCACGACAGCGTGCTCTGCAACTGTTGCATGAGAGCTGTAGTAATCATGCAATCCATCGAATAAAAATCAAGATGAGGCTGAAAATCCAATCCTAATACGGCTCTTGGCTCGGCACATCATGCACTACCAGAACAACTTTTGGTGAGGACCAGGAAGGCTACATGTGCCATCGGAAGTACTGCCATAGCCTCGGAAGTAGGAGTAGATGACAGCGTTCCGCACTCGCAACCAATCGCAGATCTAGCGGTCGAATCGGAGCTCGTAATTAATCAGAAGGGCTTGCTCTGAGTGCATCTATAAGGATGGTTAGCCTGCAGAGTTCGCAAGTCTTCGCGGACCTTTCCAGACACAGAAAATCCGGCTGATGCTTGAAATGAGTCAATTCCTGAGACGCGTCCACATCTCTTGTTTTTGGCAGTATTTGCAGAGGCGCATCACAAATCAGAAATGGATTGTATCTAAGGGCGACGGAGCGAAGGTGGGGGGCATGCTGAAGATGCATGTAAACCAAATAGGCGTTTTTCAGCCTCACGACCGGAACTGGGAAACGGAAACCCTCGGCCTAAACAATGCCCAATCGGTAGTGCTTGGAGCGCTTGCAAGGCCCATTCGAACCGAGCTGTGTTGGGGATATCGCGGTTAATTAGTAATGTATACTGGAGGGGAGAATTCTCGCTTAAGAGAACAGCATGTTTCTTTATTTCTGTAGATTTGTCGGCTGTGGAGAACACAGAACTCTCTAGCGGCAATTTATGGCTCTAAGCGTGGCCTATCCCCTACTCTGGCGAAAAAGCGCGCTTTTTCGCCAGAGTAGGGGATACATAGAGGTACACTACGCCCGGAGACTCATCTTAATCTCGCGGGCTGTTGAGCGAATATTGGAATGCTTTGCTTATTTGCATCATCGTCGCTTCCATAAGAAGTGGTACTCCGAAGCGATCTATCTAACCCCTGACCTCCCTCACCTCTCTCCTGCACCCCTCTAACTCCGCCTCCCTCCTCCTCAAATGCGCCTCTAACCCCTCCACCTGCTCACCCACCAACCCCAGATCACCCCTCAGCCCTTCTAAGCTCTTCCCCTCCCCACCGCCATCTCTCCCCGAATTCCTCTCCATCTCCACATACGCCCTCTGCTTCCACTCTAGTAACTGCTGCGCCTCCCTCTTCACCAGCGCCCAATTTGTGCCCCCTCTCCGCGCGGACGAGCCGTCCTCGCCGGCCTTGCGGCGGCGCTCAGCGGACTCCAGGGCGTTAGAGTGCTGGTCTTCCAGTTCGCGCAGCTCGCGGAGGAGCCGGACGCGCTCGAGCTCCGCGTCCTCCGTGACGCCTTCGAAGCTCGTCCCTTTTGTCGGGGGGCCGGCGCCGCCTCTTCCTATTCGACTGAGGTAGGTGTCTCCGAATTTTGCCTTCTGGCCCGTCCGCGTGTTGTCGTAGGTGCTGGGCCGCGCGTTGGAGTAATGGGAGGAGTCGACCTGGTAGTCGATCTTGTTGCTTTCGAAGGAGGCGCGGAGCGAAGGGGGGGCGGTGCGGGGTATCCGGTAGCCTTCGTGCCGGTAGTTGAGGATGTGTAGGAAGGCGAGGGTGGCGTCTTTGCTGATGCTGGACAGGGCTCGCGGGTTGATCAGGTTCCAGGCGCTGCGCAGGTCGGTGTCGGGGACAGAGAGGGAGGAATATAACGGGGTGAGGGACTCGACTTGTACATTGAAGTTAGTAGAGGAATCGTGGGATGTCTGAGGGTGAAAATGGAAATGTTGGCGTACATGATATCTCGCCTCGTCGATCTTTATTCGCTGAATAGATTTCCTCGTATTTCCGTTTGTCTGCGGGCGACATGTACCACTCAAAGCCGTCTTTTAGGCCTGCTGCGTCATCGTCGTCGTCTTCTACGCGCTCGAATTGCTGACCTCGGCCGGTCAGGGCGGCATTGGCTTGGACGAGATGCGCTTTGGACTCGGGGACGAGCCAGTCGGGCAGGGACTGGGGGACGTCTGCGTATTCCTGAGACAACTTGGTCAGCCTGCGAATTCGATACTGGTGTTAAGTGATCCCGCGGAATCGCTGCTCCAGAGCGCATAAAGTCCTATCTACATACCCCATTTACCAGGTCAAAAATGAGTCTCATCGCCACGCAGAATTCCTCAAAGTCCAGCTCCCCGTCCCCATCAACGTCTGCCAGGTCCCACACTCTTTCTAATTGATCATCTCTTAGTTGTGAGTTCCTGAGCACGGTGGCGGCCTGGTCGTTGGTCAGGCGGGGGCGGCCGTTGGACAGAGGTGAGAAAATCTCCCAGTAGCGGTCTATCTCCCATTTTTCGATTTTCTGAGGCATGCTTTAGAAGGATAGGGCCAGAGTATGGTCGTAGTGAGGGAAGTTGGGGAATTGGACGAGAGCGTCAAAGAGAATGACAGTTTCAATTTTGAGTAGGTGTAAAGGAAACGTCGATCAAACTTCTGTTCAGGGCAATCTGAGGTTGCTTCGTAGGGTCTAGTAGATCAAGAGCTTCACGTACGCCCAGTTGAAGTTTCCTGGCCGAGCCGATGGTGGAGCGGAATGGCTCCGCACTACGTTTTTACGATGCTTCAGCGATCAAGCCATTGAGCGGACACTTATGAGTGTACATAATTTTGCTAACTCCTCTGTATGCTTAAATTGACGGATAGCAGAAGTTGAGGCAAATAAGGGAACCTGGAGACTATGTGGACGTTCTTGCATATATGTTTCAGTGCAATCTCAATGGCAACTTTGGGTAGACTGCTTTCCCCGCGCGTGCTCCAACTGAAAGCTTCAAATAATTGAAGGAGGGAGAAGCGTTAGTTTCCTAGGGCTTTCTATGTCATGCTGTCTTTCCTAAAACATCGCTGAGTACCTCCTAGCATTCCAAGATGTCTGAACACCACGTCTCCCTTCCCTCCCCGTTTTCTTCAATCCCGCGCTATCCCCTCCTCTTCCCCCAGGCCTCCCCTATCCAGCATTTACCGCGTATCTCCACGGCTCTTGGCGGGAAGGTTGGTATCTATGCTAAACGCGAGGATTGCAACTCTGGGATCGCATTTGGTGGGAATAAGACTCGGAAGCTGGAATATTTGGTCGCAGACGCTCTGGATAAGGGATGTGATACTCTTATTAGCATTGGAGGGGTGCAGAGCAATCATACGAGGCAAGTTGCTGGAGCAGCAGCGGCAGCCGGGCTGAAGGCAGGTCTTTGTTTTCGTTGCGTGATTCTTTTTTCACTTATCATCTTGTCTGCACAACCTGTTTCTGAGGCATCAGCCTTCTCTAACACCGAAGACATACCGACGGCATGATGGTTGGCTTTTCACGGCGGAATAGGTGAACTAGAGTTCACCTCGGAAGCCATCGGAGAGATGATATGACAAGCTGTTCGCTCTGACAACACACAGGCAAAGCTCCTCCAAGGTCACTGGGTCGACTGGCAAGATCCCGTCTACGACAAAGTTGGTAACATCCAGCTCTCTCGTCTGATGAACGCCGATGTTCGACTGGACCCCAATTTATTCGGTATCGAGCACAAAGATGAACTGAAAAAGCTCGAAGATGAAGTCAAGGCCGGAGGAGGAAAACCGTACTATATCCCGGCTGGTGGTATGTTTGCCCATTGGCCAAATCATGCGCGCTTGGTCTGACATAGTTACCAGCCTCTGATCATCCTCTTGGAGGTCTTGGCTTCGCGCGCTGGGCCTTTGAAGTTGAACAGCAGGAACAAGAAATGGAAATTTTCTTCGACGTCGTAGTTGTCTGCTCTGTTACCGGTTCAACACATGCCGGCATGATCGCAGGCTTCAAACTTGCTGAAAAGGTCAACCCAACCGCTCACCAACAGAAAAGACAGATCATTGGTGTCGATGCTGGCGCTAGGCCAAAGGAGACCGCTGCCCAGGTCCTACGTATTGCCAGGATGACTGGGGAGAAGATTGGGCTCAAGGATGAGGATATCCAAGCTGAGGATGTCATCTTGGACGATAGGTTCCACGCGGGGTGCTACGGGATTCCTGACAAGATGACAAGAGAGGCAATTAAGTTCGGTGCGGAGACAGAGGGCTTCATCACAGATCCGGTATACGAGGGGAAGAGCTTGGCGGCGCTGATGGCTATGGTAAAGAGCGAGGAAATCGAGAGTGAGAAAAAGGTTTTGTACGCTCATCTTGGAGGACAATTGGCGCTGAATGCTTACTCGGAGATGTGAGGTAAAGGACTAAAACTCAATCGTAAGTTGGCATTTACCTACCTATCCAAATCCCTTGGACAGCCTCCTCTGCCGGTTTTGGCCGAGTCACCTCAGAATCATGTCACTCACCGCTTTCCATGTAATACTTTTGGTGGGTTAAGCTCACCGTCAGTAGTTAAAATATCTGTGTTCAAACTTAAATATATTTTAACGTTTATAGGGATATTTTAATTGGTAAAGGTGAGTTTAATCCACTGAAAATATTGTTTGGAAAGTGGTGAGTGACGTGATTCTAAGGTGACTATACCTATAAATTTGCAAACTTACAGTTCACTGTGTTTCCGGTGAACCAAGGTACTTTCCAACGCACGCGACAAGAGCTTTGCCGGATCTTCCCAAGAATACAGCTTCCTGGCTTTTCCTAAACTATGACATGAGCGCATCTGTAACCCACAAACCCGTATTGCAGGCTCAACAATCATCCTGAGTTCTCTCAACATGTTCAAGATGCCACCCGATAGTGTTCAACCATTCGTCCTTCCACAGATTTCGCAGGGCTACAAGCTCGCCACCCGCGCCTACTGCGGTCTTGAGATCAAAGCACTACGATCAATCTTGGAGCCGGGAATTTTTCCCAAAGCTCTAATATTCATCCCAAAGGTACTGTATATCGGGTCCATGCCCAGGTAACTCAAGTCATAGTTAATAATGGAGAAAAGCAACTTGACCTTACTCCCATACCACCTGTTGGTAAGGGAGCCTTCTCTCGTCTGCCCGCAGAGCTCCTTCTTTAGATATTCGAGTATCTTTGTCGCCTTAGCAGCGGTGATTCAATGGGCGTCACCCGCTCAATAGCCAGTCTGATCAATTTCGCCTTCGCCTGCAAGACAATGCTTGTGGTTGCACAAGGAGTGAATGTGGAACACCTTGCGCAAGAAGAGATCATCCCTCTGATTTTATCACACTCGGCTGGTATTCGCACCCTCAGGCTCCTTCGGCATTGCAGTGTATGCAAAGGACACTGGCTTAAAGGCAGTGCTCACTCTAAAGACTACCTTTGGCGGATTCGTGACGATTGGACCGGGTCGTTGACCGAAGCATACTGGCCGGGGGCTTACTTTCGCCCTGCAAAGATCCTCAACGAAGCCTTCCGGCCTCTCACTACGAAGGAGAAAGATGTGGGAATCGTCAAAATGTGGATCACGTAATAATGAAACACTTGTGTCGAAATTGTTGATGCAGCGCAGCAGCGCTCTCTCTACCGACGAGCGACAATGTTAAGATTCATGGAGCACGGCGACAGTCCCAATGGGCGGAGATAGGGGTGAATCAAAGATACAACTAGACATTTGAGACCACGAGACGAGGATAAGTTGAGAGATCCTAGACAGCTCAGATTAACATTCATAGGAGGTTCACACATAGGTTTCTGCGAATTTTGAGTGACAACTTGCCAGTAGCGGGATCTTCTAATAGATAGACAAGGATTATTTCGATTGCATTATGAATCTCCAAGTATCCGCTTCCCAAATAGAAATGTTAATAATAGATCAATAACGGCTGAAGGAATACCGAATACTTGAGATTTCCGTGGTTCAGATTATGGCATATTGCGTTCTGACAGGCAAGGCACAGGAGGCTGTCGTTGTGGCGATTGTTTGGCGCCTGATGGATGTTCAAATGCTCAATGCTTTCTCAGAAGGAATTCAAACTGGCTTTGTCCGAGAGAATGCTAGGAAGTCGCAGATATCCCTAAGTCTCGCCCTAGTCCCAAACGAGACAGTTGAGGTCTTGCAAAGGCATTTTACCAATCGTTGGTGTAACTAGTGTGCCAGACTTAATGTAGTATTTGCACGGATAGTCAATCTCAACAAGCCGCCTCCATTTCCTCCTTTTTAAGTACTCAGCTTTCATTTCGTATTGCATATTTGCTAAGAGAATATTTGGGGCGCAGTTAGAATCATTTCGCCTTCAAAGAAATAACGAGAATTGAAGACACATGGACGACTCCTATCCATCAAGGCTTTACTGCGGCGACTACGTCAAGACTACAGCAAGTCTAGCATATCAATAGTGGTGCTAGTCTCGACAGCTCTGTGGCATGATTCCTACATATTTGCCATGAGGTGGCTTACTCATGGAAAAAGCACCAACGATCTTGTTGTCTTGAGAGCACAAATTCCTTTCGTGATCTGAGTTGTTGAATCGCATCGGAGCTTATGGCTCGCCTGGCCAGATGTCGTCCGCAATTTGCCTCACCAATTTCAACTTGTTGATCATATCCTGCCTCACAACTTTGTTGCCACTGCTGTGGCTCGCAAATCCGCATTGCGGACTAACACCGCACCTTTTCAGGGCCTCCTCAACTGACTGCCCACTGCCATCGGCGATGAACGTTGCGGCCTCTATAATACGGCCCTTCATCGCGGCGGGATCTTCCATCTCTGGGAACTTGCTAGTCACCACACCAAGAATCACATTCTTATTCTTGGGCAAGTATTTCAACGGCTCAAAACCTCCAGCGCGCGGAGTGTCATACTCCAGATAATAGGTGTGCATATTCATCTCCTGGAAGAGCTTGGTCGCAATGCGGTCGTATCCGCCTTCAGAGAAATGGCGACTGTTGACGAAGTTCCCTCGGCAAATATGCACGCCAAAATGCATGTCCGCAGGTGCTTTGGAGACGCATGCGTTGTACAGGCCGATGTACTCCTCTAGGAGCTCGTCTGTCGTTTTGGTGTTTAGTGGGTCCTTCTTCCAGCCTTCGAGCATGGATTCTGAGCAGAAGTAGGCTAGGTTGGGGTCGTCGAATTGAATATTACGGGCACCATGGTCGTAGAGAATCTGAAGCTCGGCTTGGTAGGCTTTGGCAATGTCCGCAAAGTATTCAGCATCATTGGCGTAGACATCTTTGGGGTATGCTCTGCCTTCCTTGTAGCGTAGATGGTACCAATTCGGGGCCGCGAGGGTGAGCTTGAGATCCTTCACTTTGTCCGCAGAGACAAGTTTCTTCAAGAAGTCGAACTGCTCCGTGTACGTGCTTCCAACGTGCTTGATCTTGCTCGTGCAGATCACGGATTCCCCTGGCTTGTAACCCGACTCCGTAAAGGCTGCAATGTCTGGCAGGTACATACGGAAGATCTCCGGGTCGGGGTTTTGGATCTCTTTCATGCCTTCAAGACCAGGCCAGAACGAGCCCCAGAACACTATGGACGGTCAGGCGAAAACTTCATTGGGGGATATCTTAGCGCACTATGCCGTCTATATTCTCCATCTGTGATGGCGTGAAAGCCTAGGTCTAGCTGAGTCTTTACAATCTCCTTGATGTCCTCATCTTCAATGTGAGTTAGATCGGCTTGCTGCGCTTTGCCTGCCTCCCAGGCATGGCGCGTGTCGAGTAATTTCTCGGTTCGCAGGAGTGAGCCTAGGTGTTCGGCGCGGAAGGGAGGATTGCGGTGCAATTGAAACGACATCTTCGCTGCGGGTTTCTGTATCTCAAAGCAATTGTGTCAAGCCTGGATGTAAGAATGAGCGAAGCCATGTGGGCATCCTCCATATTTGAGCTCCGCGCCAATCCTCCCTCAAAAGGGGGACTTTGACGTCGTAGTCCCCGGATTGCAGTGTGGTCTGTAGTGCGATCCGACTTTTGTCTTCGGCAGATGCTTAGAACGGCACCTCATGGCACAAGGCGTACCCTGCTTTCTATCAAGGTTCTGCCCAATCGCGTGGGGAACGTTGACGGGAGACCGCTGCCGCCCCGCAAAATTAACGCCATGTGGGTAGATTTGCACAGCGGTGCTCCGAAGATCTTTTTCACGGCATTGAGAGTTTTGCGTGCCTTCGTTCAGTAAACGCTCGACGTGCTTGGCTTGTCGCATACTGTGGCTATCGGCGGACTATCTTACGCGCGCAAGACAATGGAAGGGTTGGTTAAAGTGCTGCTGGTGGGAGATGTGCCCTGGATGTCTGCAATGCCTAAAGCTACAGAGCGGAAAGGATCCGCGAATGCTTGTCGACGAGGCTGCAAGATCCTCCTGGCATTGCATCACAACGCTTGAAAGTCACAACGTTTGCAGGTAGACCTATCTTAGTTGGATTACCTGACGCTCGCATGGGCATGGCAGACTGATTTTCTCTTGCGCATTTCGACTAAGATCAGTCTCATTGCAGTCTAGGATCTAAAGCGTGGCAGAGGTCGAGGCTGCGTATTATTTCACTGCTAATGGCGTCGATTGTGGGAAAGCACAGCCTTCCCTCTTGCTGAGGTATCTACTTTAGCTTCCCCAAGACGAATTGCTCTTCACTGCTAACGATAAAACACATAGTGACGGCCAGTGTTTCCAGCACCTATTTCTCGGCTCGCAATGTTCATCGCAGACCGAGGGCGCGGCTGAAGATCTTCAGCCTGGAGCTTCAGATAACTCTGATGTAATGCGGAGAGATCCAATGAGCTATAACATGCAATTAGAGACGTCTGACTTGGAGTCCGCGGGTCGTACCGAGCTCCAGGGCCTCCCGAATGAGCTGATCGATTATATCATTTCCTTCCTCGATACGGATGCTCCCTCCAACCTGCGATATAATGAGCGTCCTTGCCTGGCACTCACCGGATGCCCTCAATGTTTCTCGCCTTCGGCGAAGAGGAGGCAACATGACGCGAGATTCAAAACTTATCCTGCATTTAAATCCCTCTCCTTAACCTGCCGGCCGCTGCGATTGCTCACGAAGCGGCGTCTCTTTAAGCACTCCCGTCTCGATCCCATCGATCTTTCTAGCTTCCTGGCTTTTGTCAAGGAACATAGCCTGGAGAACCATATTCAATCAGTAGTGGCTATAATGAATAATCAAATCGCCTCCGATGGAAGACACCCGATCTGGTGGGCTCGCCTGCTCATGCGGATCCGCAATTTGACGACACTTACAATACTCTCCTACCCGGCGACTGCAAGCAGCATCTTCAAAGTTTCCGTCGCTGATCCTGAGCACTTTGCGTTTAACGCTCCTTACCACATCTTTCGCTTCTGTCGCCTTCCTGATTCTCTCATTGACGACTTTACAAACTTATCTCTGGAAGATATCAGCATCTGGACGTGCACCCCATGGACATCCATGTCAGTCAATGAAGGTTCCTGCCTCAAAGCCTATAGCTTCTACGAATACTTCCTCCGTCGCACGCCATCCCTTCTGGCCTCCCTAAATTCCAGGTCACCGTCTCCAACCCATGCACATGTCGCTCCGGATCTCTGTTTTGCCTCGCTACAATCCTTTGAGTACACCGCTATCTTCCCGTTCTACAATCATACCGACGACGTCCTCAAGAACATCCGCAAAATGAAAAACATCCATACCCTGAGTACGAAGCTCTGTCACAGTCCAGATGTAAATATTGTACAGGAAGAAGGCGAGGACAACATGGCTAAGGTCGATATGAACGACGCGTGGATGGAATTCCAGACAAGTTACAATCTTATCGTACATACAGTAAGATACCTCGCTACAGAAGGTAACCTGCGGCGATGGAAAATAAGAGACATCGAACGAGGGAATGCACAACTAGAGAATGACTTAGGGACAATGATTATTGGCACGTTGCCGGATACCTGGAGGCAAGTCTCCGCTGGTCTGTGGGCGCACACCGCCGAGGAGAAAACGAGCCTGGAAAGGAGTGGAAACCCCTCTGGATGTCTATATTCAGATTTGTTAGTCGGGCAATAAGTAGCTTTGCCTCTTGCGATCTCTTGATGGAGGATTTGTGGTTCAGACATGGAGCTCCGCACATACTTCGACAGCCGCTGCCACGGCATGACTTGTTGTGAGAGTGTGGCTGAGGACACCGCTGAACCGTTGCTGGTTCTAAGTCTTGCCGGCGACATTTGTATTCAAAATTGAGAAACATAGATCTTATCTACTGAGACTTCTTCATCTCGGGTTGTCCACGTTGACGGATAATCTGGGACTAGGCCGCTGCTTCCTCTTTAAGTGCTTCCTAACAAGTCGGATAGGGAATAAAGTCAATACCTAGAAGTTGGAAACCCCTGTGATTGGCAATTGGTACTTGACCTGTCAATGCATCAAATACAGCTATCTGGCCACTGAGATCATTCATGCCTGTATGGTCTTCAAGCACTACAAAAGTCAGCGGACAAAAAACACTGCCATATCCCCTAAACGTCCTCCAGCAGCCCAATCCCACTGTAAGCGCTTACTGGAGAAAATCCATCCCTCCTAGTCTTGCTTCATGGTACCGCCGTCGCAGTTCCATTTTCAAGATGGGGAAGTCCAAAACGTACCCTGATATTAGTCTAGATCCTTCACAGATTATCTATATTACAAGAAATCGAGCCTGGACTAAGATACCTCAATTCCGGATCACAGGCCCCTGACTGCTCCAGAAATCACACCTCGGCCCAACGTTTTCGTCTCTCTCAGCGTAAACGTTTCCGTCCGTCACCTTCAACACCTGAAAGCCGACGTCCCCCTCCGTGGCTCCTCCCTCGCCGTACCTTGGCCATGTCGGCGCGCCGGCTGCTCTCAGCTCGTTGGGATCGTGCGTTTCCGACACGGCGAACGACACGAAGTAACTGGTCATGATTTGTGCGAGCGTTTTGTTGGTCGCGAGGGGGTAGTTGATGTCGTTGCTTGTCAGGTAGTCTGAGGTCGAGCCGTGGATCAGTCTGCCAGCAGAGAAGATAAGCTTGTAGACCGGAGCTTGCCGGATTGGGATTGAGGACTGGTCGAGGGCAGCGGTGGCGATCTGGTAGGAAGGGCCTGTTTCGTGTGGTCAGAGACACAGAAGTTTCTCTTGCTTTAAGCTTTGGCCGAGAGGGTGTAGACTTACAGTTTATGATAAAATCACCAAACCACGTTTGCCGCTGGAAGAAAGTCGAGTTGAAGTCAGAACGCGGATACAGTTCGTACAATCTGCTGAAGAAGCTTGGTCCTGCATTTGGAAAGACGAAATGTGCCTGCAGATCCAATTAGAATGATCAGAAACAACTCATTGTTCTGGGCAGCTTACGTCTACTGTCGCGTCGGCTACGCTTGTTTGCGTCATATTCGAGAAAAGATATCCTTCTTCCGCTTCCCGATCAACCAAAGCTGGCACGTCGGAGAATGCTTTATTCTTGAAAGCTGAATCTGGCAATTCTCGAATAAAGTCGCCATCGACTACTGGCCCATAGTAGAACAGCCCTTGTCCGATCCCCGGGCCGGGGTAGCTTACATTCTGTACTGCCTGGTTGACTTGCGCTAGTAGGTCCTCGGGTGCTGTTCTTAGACAGTTGATGTCTGCGCAGCCCGCTAGTTTCAGCACAGTGTCGTACTGTTGTTCCTGCAGCTTTTCGTCTAGGAATGGCTGCCACCATGGGTATTCCGGGATCGCTGCGCTAAACGGAGGGTTATCGACGCCGCCATAAGCCATCATCTGATATGAAACGGAGCTACCTCCCGCGGATCCGCCCCATATGGTCACACGGTTTGGGTCACCGCCGAATGCGCGAATGTTCCGCTGAACCCATTCCAGGGCTGCACGCTGGTCAAGAAGGCCTGCGTTCAGGCTCCCAGATTTTGTGATCTCGGTTCCACCAAGGAAGCCGAATGCGCCAAGGCGATATTGGATGCCAACATAGATCAAACGGCCGGCTGACGCATGAACTATAGTATCGCCAGGTGAGATGCTTTCCGCATTACCCGTAGCAAATCCTCCTCCATGGATCAGCATGACAACAGGAAGTGAGTCAGAGACTGGATTGGAAGGGACGAGGACGTCGAGAGCGAGACAGTCTTCTGATTGACCCTGAGGCGTTGCGGCAAAGGCGGTAAAGGTTTCATATCCCCAAAGGGGTATGCTCTGGTAGCAAGCTGGAGGAGGCTGAGTAGCATTTAGTGTACGGCCGTTGTATGTATTGTTCTGTTCGATTGGGACGGGTTTCTGCCAGCGGAGAGCGCCTGTTGGGGATCGTGCGTAGCGAATACCACGATAATAGTTGATTCCAGAGGTGGTGTTGGTGTAGCCATCGTAGCGGACATAGCCTAAGTCAATAGTAGGGGGTGTAGATTGAGCAAAGCGCAAGGTCGAGAGAAGAAAAAGGATGAATAAAGGACGCATTACTAGCCACGACGGAGTGTCCATCCTGAACGACACGATAAACGGTGGTGCGAAGAGATGCTTGGGGTCACAAAACATTATGAAACATTATTGCACCTAACTTGACTACAATGATTCTTGATGTCATTTCGCTCCCGGATTCCGAGACTTGCGATCTTACTCGATCTTGACTAATGCAGAGGGAGCGAAATTACCCATCATCTCGATTAGTGAGATGAGGTGGAATCAGACGCTCGAAATCGTCAACAAAAAGCGTCAATGCCGTCAACGGCGGTCTGGCGGTCGCAGAAATGCGGCTTTAAGGATTTCAATGTTGACCATGAAGCTCCTTGGCTTGCAGCAGCGGCGTGATATACCCCTGGTCATTGAGAATGCCGACGACAAGATAGAGTTTAGGTCCGGCTCTCGCCCGATACTGGTGCCTGGTAGGCAAGATTGGTAATCAGGTACCAGGATAAACGAGGAAATGGAGACCTTGGGACAGTCAGCTTCGTTGGCCGATTTTGTGCGATCTAGAGACAGGGACAAGGTGACTTACCTTATGCGAGGAATGGTTCGTTCCGGGGAAATGGACGATTTGGTTATTAAATAAGCGTACGGCGTTTACGTCTGGCTGTCGTCATTAAGTCCGCTTCTAACGAAAAAACGATTGTTCGGCTTGGAGCTGCATTTTCTTGACGCAAATTCTGAATCATATGCTTCGTTCCCCAGGGCTACTGTCGTACAGCAGTACCTTATCCTTTCATGTCACGCGCGCATTTACATTTGCCCTTACCGGCCGCCGGATTCGGCGAGGGCCAGGACGAAATGGTTGGTGTATGGAGCTGGCGCCGGCCGCAAACGCCAGCCCTACACAAATTTGAGGTTTTATTTGGCGACCAGAGAAAAGACACCTCTACAAGTCTTCGCGGCGACTGAGTATCTGTTTTGCGACGCCTTGTGAATATCAATTCACTGGCACATCTGCAGAAGATATGAAGTGCTGCTGCATAGTCCACAAAATAGCTTACATTATGTTAGATCTCCGACCTTTCTCGTTGCCATGTATGCTGAAAAATTAGCTTGTGATAATTGGAATGGGAATCTCCGAAGGAGGTAATTGTAGGCTATGAGCACTCTCAGCGACTTAGGGCTTCTTCGTGCCCCAGAAGCTTCGAGTACGAAGAAGGGGGGAAGGACAACCAGATAGCCATCCAAGCGCGTCGTAAGCTATTGGAATGTTTTCGCTCGAAAAGACGCTACATTCTAGGCAGTATTGGCGGACTCGTATCGTTGTCATGTATGAGGCGGGTAGTATGGAGATATGTCGCAAAGTCACGTTCTTACTCAAGACTCGCCGTGATGGCCATATTACAACTTCATATCTATTCCGTAAGGAATTAGATTTCCAGAGATCTGATCCCTCCAGGTTGACATCGAAGTGATCCTGCTACTAGGTAGAAGCACTGTGAATTGGGGTGAGCTTTAACCCGATCACCTCGCACAGGCTCAACTCTGACATCTTTCCCAGAGATATATGAGCTTTCTTAATCTTGATGTGACACTTTGCGAGCCAACCGGTTTACAGCCAATCTCGCGACTATCATCTAATTGCCCTTACTTTAGTACTTGAACTCCTTATATCTTACTAGCTCCTCTCGAGCCTACTAAGTCCATGAAGTCTCCACTATAATCTGCATAACCGTGGTCACAGGTTTGTATTACCATCATACCAATGTCGCGCGTCATGTCCGCCGCGAAATTGCCGCTTGCCACGAGATTGTTGTACGACTGCGAAGAACCAGTGAAGTTCGTCTATGTATTCATTCCAAAGGTTGGTGGACCTCATCCTTCTAAGCTCGTGTTAGCATCACTGAGGCCAAAATTAGACGGTTGACCTTTCGTCTCAAGAGCTTGCAAAATCAGCCTCTCTCCAAGCGTTGCCTCTAGAGCTGCTAGTTCGCATCTTCAAATTTCTCGACAGCGATGTGAACGCGCAGGCTATCCTGGTTCGAGCTCCCCACCTATACCAGGACCTAAGTGGACTATTGTATGAAGCCACAAACGCCACAATGGATCTGATGCATCTGGCTTTGAGCTGCAAACAGACAATCTGTGCAGCAATTATAGTCACTGTCGAAGAGCGCCAACTGCTTGATGCTTCGCCTTTCTCAAGATATATGCCAAAATTGCAACGGCATTCCTGCCTCTTTTGTGGAAGTCTCTTTCTCCAAGGCGGTTTCCATTCTCAGCCGCGATCTTGGTTCTTCTACCCATCCAAGGAAGATTACGCAGAAGCAGCATTCTTCCCGTTATTGAAAAGCTAGAGATGCCCGGTTAAAGGTCCGTACTGTAATGATGATGGACCCATCTGGCCTTGGGTTGATGGTGTAATGCTGTTGAAAGCAAGATGTTGCGGATCAGTCAGATCATCAGAAGATGAATTGCCGCTTGTTGGACGGCATAAGAGTGAGGATGCAGAGGTGTGGTATTGGATTGGTGATGTCGAAATCGAGTAGGGTGAGAGATGGTATCAAAAATGCCTGCCTTTCGTTCGCTTCAACAGACTCTCAATACGGGCGACCTTTGGTAGCGAGAGTTAGCATGACTGGGAGACTATCATGATTGCTTGGAATCCAGCGTTATTCATCCACTGCGGAATCTTGAGGTGGCCGTCTTCGACCTTGTATGACTGAAAATTTTGTCCTTGAAACCGGCCTCTCGTGCCTGTCTCTAGACGCCTGGCCCTAAATACTATATTGGATCTAGCGGCTTGGCACTGTGAAAACGCGTTTGGACGGACGCGCTGTGGCTGCCCTCAACGGCGTGAACGGTTACAACTTCACAACTTCCGCCGCTCACGAAATATCGCTATAGCCACTTGGCCAAAATCTTCAATACCCCCATTTGGCTTGCTCAGCATTGTTGTCAGGCTAAGCGGCATTCAATGATACTCAATGGCCCACGACACTCCCAAATTGTGACTATCGTCAAGCCCGCTGCTTGGACGATGCCTTTAAACTCGCCAGGAGTTCTCTCTTTTCCATTGACCATCATCATCATGTTCAAGTCCATCATATGCGCGAAAGTCATTGCCTGGCCGTAATTGGTCAATAATGGCCTAGGGGCAGGCTTGATCTCATCGCAGCCCAAGGTCGTGTTTACTAATATTTCAGCAATCAAGACCCGAGAATTTGTGCTCATCGACTGTGCGATTTGGGAGAGAACGCTGACAGCTTCGTTATCGGGCCAGTCATGTCTAGATGTAACCAAAATAGTTAACCATATGCGTCTTGACATGATACGTGGCGCGGCAAACTGCGGCTTACATGACGTGCCGTAACCAATACACCTCAGCACTGACAACCGGATTCTGCATGAAGAAGTCATGTACACGTAGCTGGACTTTGCCTTGCGTGATGGCCGAAGGGTGCTTCGTCTCCCATGCTGCAACCGCTTGCTGGATCACAGGACCCTTATCTTGGACGACAAGGTTGAGGCTTGGGTAAAGGTTGTGAAGCTCCATGCAAAATAACCCTGCCCGAGCATTAGTACAAATCGTACCGATATATCAGATTATAAAGGACGAGAAACAGGATTTAGGACTTTCCAATGCCGCCACCAACATCAACCACCGTTGAACCATTATCCAAAGCTTTCCAAGGAAAGTCGTGAACGAGACTGTGCTCGGAGCCTCGACTAATGCCCGCTATAGCAAGGTGGAAAAGCTGTTTCTCGGGCCGCGCAACCATCCTCTGGTTCGACAGCGCGACCGTTGCTGGTTCGCCGTCCTCCTCTGAAGGATGCTTACGCAAAAGCAGAGGCCTCCAGTTTGTGTCCGCTTCAGGCACTATTTGATGCATCCAGTCGAATAGAGAAAGCTGTGTTCCAACAGCTTGTTGAAAAGCAGTCTTGGTAGACTCACGGTCATGGCTAATCGCGGCGTTTGACAGGGTGCTGGGAAGGAAGTCGCTGGCGGCATAGTGGACCTTGCCTCTAAGGGTTGTTAGCAATACCTTGAAAGTGTCATTCCGGCTTTTAATTGTTGTGCTTTCTGTCTTGTTTTCCTTATTTGTTTTATGACTGACCAACATTCGGTGAGACAGTTCAACAAACTTACCTGATCATAATGTGGGCTTGAAACGGAGCATCGCCAACGAGCGCCTCAGAGACATGGTTATTTGCAAAATGACCATTCTTTACCTCCTGGAAGACATGTTGTGAGGTCAAAGTCCTCATGATACGGCCTACACATTTTACACGCTTAGCAAGCCCTGCTTTGCCATCGAACGTTTATTACGTACACAGTTTCTCTTCTTCGATGCCCGTCGATCTCGCTAGATACGCGACACCAACACCTTCACCCTCTCCTCTAGCTAGCAGCTCGGCAATGTTGTGCTCAGCTGCAACGTGCAAGGCTCGAGCGATGATATAAGACATGGACAACATGGAAAGGCGTATTTGGGGACTCAGAACCAAGCTCTCCAAGGAACCCAACGCCGCCTGGATTGTCCTAACGGCTTCGTACTCGGCATGTGATGCAGGAACACCAACATCCTCAGAAACTCCGCTTGGGCAGGACTCCCACTCGGATGCTAGTGTTTCGACACTGGTGGAAAGCACCTTGAGGATATCCCGGAGCTGTTTTGCCGGCTTGTCGATTTTCGGCGCGGGCATTCTGCAAACAGATGTCTAGATCGGAAACTCAAACGTGTCTTGGACGAGAGATAATACTATGTTTAGTCTATAGAGATGTCGCGAAATCTTTGCTCTTCAAAAATATTCTCAAAACCGGACAATACAACTCACCTCGAGCAGTTGAAGTCAGAAATGCAATCAACCGAGAACTTCAGCCGCATTGAACCAGCTTGAGTCGAAGGCGGCAAAAAGCCCGAACTGTGAGATCCATCACCAATCAAATTCAGTGGCATAGCCTTTGTAAGAGGTACGCCGCGGACCAGCGCAGGAGACTCGGTGTCGGGAACAATTTTCGCGCCAAGACCTGCTGTTATAGGAAATAGGTTCCCACAATCTGTCGGTGTCGGCCTACCCCGACGCCGGTGCTAACCAGTTGGACTGCTGCTATATAGCCCTTTCCTGGGTGTCTCTTAGTATAGCATGGCACGCCTAACACTAAGCGAATGCAAGGTATGATTAAATTACACTATCTCACTCAGCGCTAACCCTTTACCCAACCGATGCGGTGAGAGTTGGGGTTCTTATGCCGCAAAGCTTCAAGGCCACCATCCCCGCACAATTTCACATACGCTTCACGTTACACAAATTTCTATATAGTCCTTGTCTTGCAGCACCTCTTCTACACTAATTGCTACTCACACAATTACCTACATAGAGTCCGCTGTGAAATCTCCCACAACTTTTCTGCTGCAGAGTCATTTTTGTGCCGCGTCGTCACGGAGACTTATCATGAAGCGAGTCGTGGTCATTGGGGCTGGTCCCTGTGGCCTGGTGGCCCTCAAGGAGATGCTGGATGCGGGACATGATGCAACAGTATTTGAAAGCTCTGGGAAAATGGGCGGAGTGTTCGCTAGCGCCGCGGCGTATCCGAACCTTCATCTCACGATATCAAATTGGGTCATGGCATTCTCTGACTTCCCAGACCCGACGAGGCTACATTATTCTTCTGCAGAAGAATATCTGCAATACCTTCAAAGCTACGCCCACCATTTCGATCTTGAACGCCACATAAGATATCATTCAGAGGTTTGCAACGCGACCCTGGAAGATGACGGACTCTGGTCTCTGAAGATTAGGCAGCGGAATGATTCAACTGAAAGCACGCTCCATTGGCAAGCGGACGCACTCGTTGTTGCTACGGGGGCTCACCGATTCCCGAACGAGTTGCCTGCAGGACTTGCTGGATTTGGCGGCCAAGTGATTCATTCGAGCAAATATGATGATGCTTTTCAGCGCCAAGTTGCAGAGAAGAAGCTACGGGTCCTGGTGGTAGGATGTGGTGAGAGTGGCGCCGACGTCTCAGCAGAGCTCGGTGACTTATCTCCGAACGTGACGGTCTGGTTACGACGACAGCTTTGCGCTGGCCCACGTTATCTCAATACTAAGGACGAAATGCAGCAAGTTAGTGCGAACAAGAAAGCCGATTTTCCGGTAAACTGTTTCCTAGAGTCTGTCACCACAAATCGGATGAGTGTGACGCAGAATGTGTACGCATATGGCTTCTTCCGCAGAATCCTTTGGCATCTACCGATATTGAACTCCACACTTTCACGCTTGTGCTTAAGTAGCACGTCACCCGCCTTTCTCCGAAATGACCAGGCAACGTTCGTGACCAAGAATCAGCGTATGTGCGAGGCGATAGGAGATCAGAAAATTGAGCTCATCGTCACTCCATCGATATCCGCACGAGGTCGAATCTGCGAATTCCAAATGCAAGATGGTACGCGCGTGCGTCGCGAATGCGACGCTGTTGTACTGTGTACCGGCTATCGGGTTGAGTTCCCGTGGCTTCAACTTGGTCACAGAGCATTCTTGCCGAATCCACGTTCATGGTTTCTGCATGCCTTCCCCGAGCAGCTAGGTCACTGCCTCTTCTTCGTGGGTTACTCGAGGCCGCACCAAGGGGGCATTCCCACCATGGCCGAGATGGTGTCCCGCTACATCGCGCTAGTTCTACGTGGTAATAGAGCCCTGCCCGTCGATTACGCGGCTCAAGCACGCCGCGATGAAGCAGCCGAACGCGAGTACTACTTTTTGACACCCCACCTTCACACGCTTGTTGATTACAATTCCTTTTTGGAGGGCGTAGCGCGACGTGTAGGCTGTGAGCCGAGATTGCCGTTTTCTTGTGCACTGCTCTACAACCTTCATATGCTGGTTGTTGTGCTGCTCGCACTTCAATTGTGCCACTCCACCTTGATTCCGTGGAGTATTCGCTTGACCTGGCTGCTGTGGGCAGTTTCGGTAACAGGGTTCCTTGTGCTCCATCAAGGACTCCTCATAAAATGGTGGTTTTATCCTCAATGGCCCGTGTGGTACCGCCAACGGGGCCCTAACGCCGACCCTACGCTACTTGATACCGTTTTAGGACGAGTCGGTATACTGAAGTCGACTACGATAACTCCTGGCTTCGTCTTATTCGTCCTCTGGTCTCTGCCAACATTCTATACGCAGCGGCTGCTTTCGATCTTCATGTTCGTGCCTCACGCGGTTTTGACAGCGCTCGGAATTCGCTTTACCGAGGCGTGGGGCGGCCTGCTGCGTCCAAAGCTTTTCTCTTTACATAGCTGCGAGTGGCGTTTCTCCGACCTTTTCTTGCCATAAGAGCTCGTACTCACGACTGAAATTGAGAGGCTGACGCTGTGACTGTGGCTGTCTACTGGCGCTGGCCGTTGCGTTACGACGCCGTCATAGGAGAATGCGGTACCTGATACGATCGTTTTGAATGAGGCGGAGACAGAGTTAATAAACCGCCACAGTCACGACTTGTCCGTGCTAACAAGCGTTACGGCATTTCCATTGATCTTGAAGGCCATTTATGACGTGACCACGTAATGGGTAAAGATTTCGGCGTCTTTCATCAGATTTATTACTACTCGACAAAGTGTGGTACCGGGGGTTGACATGCGAAGCATATTTTGTTCAGAGGTTGTCACTGTAGATATTGAAATTAAAAGCAAGATTGAGATTGCCTTTCGACTAATTCCTGCAAGTAAAACACAAAGTTGTTAGCGGTCCGAGTATACCCCGAAGGTTCCAAGTTTGATACAGTAAACCCTTGATATAAGCAACCGATCATAGACATAATCTAACATTCAAAGAAGCGGTACGGAATCGCTCTCGAGTCTCAGCATCTATTATCCTCTTTAAAATGTTGTGCTGGAGGTCGTCAAACTATTATTATGAAAAATAATATCTGTAAAATACAACTACTCCTCTCCCTAGCTGTTACTTATATCGAGAGTTTGCTGTACAACGGTGACGCCACTTAGCTTAAGCAGGCGGTTGATTCTGAACCATATTTACTTCCGGTCCCGCTCGGTCCTGTCGTATTTGACCTAGTCGAAAGAGAGTCTGAACGTGATCTTGGCAACGGTAGAGTGGTCTGCTGGCGCTGCTTCCTTCGTCGCTCCTCCTCATACTTCTTAGCGAGGGCTTCCAACACATCGTGATAATTACTCTGTGGCTGCGGTGGATCGTTCATGATATTGGTACCGGTTTTTGGCTTTTTACTGTCCTTCTTCGATTTTCCTCGCGACCATATGAAAGGATTAATGCCGAGCGGGAACGTTGAGTCCACAGCTGAGAAGCAATGCGCCATACTATTGAACGCATCGGTCCTGTCAAGGAACACATGACCTACAATCATGTCCCATGGGCAGCGATGCAGGACGTCGAATGTATAATAGCCTTCCACTACTGCTTGGCCTTGATAAATATTTCGCAAACCCAGACGTCTCGGCTTTCGGCTTAATGAACCTCGTTGCTTTATCGCACGAGAGCTACAGAATCTCCAATGTAGAGTGATGCGTCCCATAGTCTGCTCGAGGCTCCCGTCCGCAAATTGAAGAGGTCTGCAACTGGGTGGGGCTGGTTCCACGTATCGGAGCCAGCCTCTTCGTTCTGCATAAGCAAAAGAGATGAGATTCGGCTCTGCTCCAGAGTCAGGCAACGCTGAACAAAAGGCTACTTGGTACTTTGCATGCCGGACAAGGCCGGATAGTCGTTGACGAGGTTGACCACATGCTCTACCAAGCCGCACGTACAGGGCATCTGCTGGCCGAGTGAGAACCTTCAGCAAATGATTTTGGCTGCTTAGGACATGGTGACGATATAAAAAGTCAGCGCCGATCATGACATCAAAAATACAGTTTTGCAGAATGAAGAAGTCTATCGCATGTATCTCGTCAGGGTAATCTTCAAAGCACCAGAGCGCGCGGGCTTTACCGACAGGTCGAAGGCCCCGGCCATGCGCCATGAGGAAGAGGGATCTTTCTTTCTCCGGAAGGTGCACCATCTCCATTTTGGCATCTATAGCGACCGATTGGCTGATAAAATTGCCGTCGGCACCTGTATCAGCTGCGGCACATATAGGAAATCCATTAATGGTTCCCCGAAGGCCTTCAAATTTGCTCTGGCTTTGGTCGGCAATATTCGAATGGTACTTCTCTGCCCGATCTCTGTTGTGTGACTGAGCGTCTTCTTGAAAGTTCTCAATATTGTTGACACTACCTTCTCGTACTTGATCGGCGTTAGTATGAGTCTTTCGACTTTCGGTAGGTGCACTGCTGTCATCTTTGTGAGCCTGCTTTGATATGCCCGGGCCCAGAGGACTTGGACGTAAGGCATTCTTTCTTCTAGGAAGAGGCGGTCGTCCCTGTTTAGATCCTCTTCTAAACAAGTCGTCACGTCTGGCCTCAGCCTCTTCTCTTCCCTAAGTTTGAGATCATCAAAGTAGCGTTGTCTTTCCTTTGGGTCGGAAAGAATCTCGTATGCCTGCTGTATCTCTGAAAACTTTTCCTCCGCGTCCTCTAGCGCTGCTTTGTCTTTTACACTATCCAGATGATACTTGAGCACAAGCTTCCGATGGCTCCTCTTGACTTCATCGAGGCCGGCGTCCTTGCTAAGGCCGAGTACTTCAAAAGGGTCCATGACTCTCTATCCCGGACAATTGAGAATGGTTGTCAAAAATGTGATGAATCAGGGCGGAAATGCCACATGGGAGGAAAGGAATATCTCATTGTCGGGGTATGTCCAGGTGAGGCTGAACGCTTGAGATGGAGAAGTGTGGCTGTGCCGCAGGCCGTTGGGCTGACTCGCACACCGCTTAGTCAAATCACAGTTGCGCTATTTAGTGACGCCGATTTGCCAATACTCTCTGCCGATCATGCATTAGAAGAGCCTAAGTGTCCTGCAAGGCGCTGTGGCTGTTTCGAAGAACTTTTCGTGTAGTGTTGACTGCGCCCGCATCTTTAAGCGAGGCAATACTCTGACGAAGGTCGAAGATGCACGATAACTCCAACATCGCCGGCATTGTTTTAATTAATAATTACACCGTCGCAACATTGGCCTGCGCGACTTCGCTCTCTTAGCGGTAACCTGTGCTTGCTTTGATAGCCTATCTTAGTTTATTTTGACCTAGCATGACAACTAATCCAAAAACATTCTCGTCATTCAAAACCTTCGCTGAATATCTTGCCACAGATGATGAGCTCTTGATTTTTCGACGCTTCAGTACGCTGAATGCGCGGTCACTATTGTACTACCAGAGCCAGCTCCTGAGTCTAGAAAAAGAGCTAGAATTGCCTGACCAGGAAGATATCGACGATGGAAGCATGGAGGTTATGCTTTCGGCGAAATGTTGGGAAACCTTCTCAATGAAGGCCAATGAGCATGCAAGAGAGTTTACTCGATAGAAACTAATCAGGAGAATCCAGGAGGTCACTTATAAGTACAGTGAGTTTTGGATGCGAACGTCTCATTGGCAGACAACTGAAATCCGGACTTAGATCAAGCGTTGTTGCAACAGCATAAGATGTTGAGATTGAAACCCCCGGAGACTCGACCCATGACAGTATTGCAGAAGTGGTTCGAAGGGACCAAACCTTTCGTGGGCTATGGCAGCAAGCTTATGGACAGTGGAAACGACTTTGTTTCCCTAAAACCGTGTGCTGAGCGTGATGTGTTGGCGCGGATAGTGGAAGACCTCGTTGGTTGGACCAAATTGGTATGCACAGGCTGATTAAACCGTTCCGAAGTGATTTGACTGAAATCTTGAAAGAGAACGCGACAACCAGGAGACTCTCTGGAAACTGTATACTTCCCAGAACGTACCCTGCAAAAATCGACAACCCTTATTGGTATTATAGGAGCTGTACTGCTCTTGGAAGTCGCAATTGTACTCCTGTATTTCATCAACAACAACAATGTAAGATTTGGCATAGTTGCGATCTTCACGATGTTGTTTGCTATGGCTGTTAGTATCTTCAGCAATGCACGGCGGGCGGAAATGTTCGGAGCTTGCGGGGCTTACTCGGCAGTACTTGTGGTTTTCCTTTCCGGGAACATAAGTTCCGGTAGCCAGCGGCCAATTTAGAAGGGAATGTCAACATTTACATTTATCCACCCCTACATTGGTGAACCTCAGGGAGGCCTGGAGATTGACACCAATAAGCCTGAATACCTTGAAGGATGCACCTTAGATCTTGGACTGCTCTCCCAAGTATAAATGACAACAACGCTAGCCGCAGAGGAAGGCTTCCGCACATGCAACGACGCAGCTGTATTGCCATGTTGTGAGTCTGCTTTTTAATCTTCTTGCTCCAATTCTCTTCGATACACTTCTTGGCGTAACGTTCAGCCCTTTGTTGTCACAG
Source organism: Pyrenula aspistea (assembly GCA_021030945.1). NCBI lineage: Eukaryota > Fungi > Ascomycota > Eurotiomycetes > Pyrenulales > Pyrenulaceae > Pyrenula > Pyrenula aspistea. Next base: position 33,414 of record JAGFML010000144.1, read on the forward strand.
TTTGCTGGTTTGAATAGATCGTAAAACTGGTCGTAGTATTCGTCATATTTGGGTCTTGAACATATTCACAGCTAAACATGCCACCTATCTGCCATCAACCATGGCCGGGAGAAGACGTCATGATCTTACATGCTTCAATTATTGCTTCCAACAGATAAGACGTTCCATGTGCCCAAATCCTTGCACCTCGCTGAATGATTTTTGAATGTCCCGCGAGCTCCATCGATTTTCCCCAGGTTGATTGAACCCTACGTCGAGCTGCAGCCATGGCGCTAGGGAGCAGAAGACACTACCGACCTAAATCATGTGCAAAGAACCTCCACCTTGCGACGTACAACAAAAGTCTTGTCCTCCGCTGCGGAGGGACCCTAATCTTATGTGTTAGAAGGCAACGACATATCTAGAACAATTTAGAAATTTACTTATCAGTAAGGTAGACTCCATTGAATTCAGCATCATTCGGCAAATTGTTAGCCTTAGATAGTAACTTGACAGGGACCCGAGCTTATGATTAGCGCTGGGTACGAAGTGGACCTACGGGTTTCGGCCCAGTGCTCGGATTCATTCAACGGGAGTCTCAGATTACGGGCGGAGCTTGGTAGTCTTTGCGAGATTTGCGTTTTTCACGCAACAACAATTTTCGAATCGCCATGGCATCTTCTTTGCGAGCAGTTTAGCTTATCAGTGAAGGTTGTTTCCATTCTTCCAGTTATCTTCTCCCGCGTGGGCCCCTTGAAGTTCAAGAATTAAGTCTAATGTACGCTCGGCTCCACCACCTGTGCAGCAAGAAAATCCATCTGTGTTTAGGCTCGTTGAGTAATTTTCGTTATTACACATCAACGCCCATCACTCGTCCATTCTTCAATCTTCTCCGGCATCAGCATCATATCTCCCGCGCATGCTTGTGAATACCAATATCTCCCTAGCCCTGGACAATGAACTTCGCAAAGCTGGAGACGTTGGTGTACTCGCCACTCGTTGCGCAAGGAGTGAAACCCATTGACCATCCAATATTATCTGCAGATATTGCAGTACTTTTGCTTCGGCCACAAAGATGGAGGTCGTGTTTTGACCCACCATCTGCGATTGGGCGGATCCCACCGTGGCACAGGCTCTAAGATCCTCAGCATCGTTGACGGGTACGCAGAAGTGTCTTTGATAGGAGAACGAAACTGACGAGCTCAACGATATTCGTAGTCCATTTAGCCTGGTACAGTCCAGAGGAGCTATGTGATGCCATAGTTTGGTCTTCCTTGTATAGACACTCCAGAATGTTGAGAAGAACTTCGGCTGGGAGACCTTCAAGCGGTGACTTATGATGAGTTTTGGTATCATTTTTGAGATCTATGCTCTACAAGAACGGTCAAATGGTGTCTCTGGTAAGTAGAAAGCCTACTGACTTGTGTTATCTTAAGCACAACCCTTGTAGATGTGCGCTGAGGGACGCCACGGGTAGCAGTCCTGGCCGATAGCAAGAACCAGATGGTTGTCGGTTTGTCGCCGGATATTCGCTCGGAATTCTGCTGGTGACATTCCATTTCCATCAAGCTTTCGATATCAACGACTCGCTCAAATGGTCGTCTAGGGACGAAAGCTTCTCGTTAGAGCATCCGAATCCTAACGTAGTTGAGACAGATTGGCGACATTAGCAACGAAGATTTCTGGCGGCAGTCTGTAAGTTTAATTTGAGCTTGAGTTATCGTGACTCGAGATCCTAGATCAAATCGATCGGTATTATCCCCGAAATCGGCCCCAGTCCTGCCCGATAGTCTCCGGCGTTAACCTTACTTAAACTTCTCATTCAACGACATAGTATTCGCAAGGCGACGGCATGAAGGTCATTATGTTTTTTCCGGATGGCTGATGTTTGCTTTCACAGGCGTGCAGCAAAGCTTTATCTGCCTAGGACTCCTTGCTTCGAAGCACCAGGGGTCTCATTCTATCTATGCGTCGCCCTTCCCATCTAGTCTATGATTATAGAGTCCCTCATTCATTTCCTTTCCCCGCTCAAATGACTTGAAATCCTTCGCTCGTACGGAACCACTGATTAAGTCGGCACACCGTATCGCCATCGGTCTCTGGCAGCAACCCATGAAAGACCTTCATGTCTCCCTCGGAAATGACAATTCCGGTCCTCTTCTCTTCAGTCTTCTCCTCTTCAGATACACTCGAGTCAGATCTACAAATAATTCCGCTTGCCTGGTCTGAATAGCCACCGGAACAGATCCAACGCTTCTTCCCATCTTCAGCCTCCATGGTGAACCAAGTGTCTGGCCGTGAATGAAAACCGCCAAGAATATGGGCGTCACCGCAGCAAAGACACTTCTGAAGAAGTCTCACATGGTAAGGGGATAGCCACGAGTTTTGCTAAGTCTCAGATCGAAATTCAAGTTGATACCTACCGAGAAATCCTTCTCGATAAGATTTTATTAATTTTTTGTTCAGGAAGTAAGGTCCTTTGACACCAAAGTTGAACGCGCAACTTAGAGCTGCCTTGCAACTGATGGCATAATGCATGAGCGCTTGAAGTATCATTGCTGACTTAAAGCTTCCTTCAAGACTATTTGCGTCTTTAAAGAGGCATTGGAAGATGTGGAGATGAATCTCGCATGGCACACGCTGGAGACAGCTGTGACCGTAAGGTTGGATGTTCATCCCCTGTATTTGTCAGCAAAGAGATAACGATGAAGAAAGGAGAGCGAACATAGGGTATGAGAACAAGCGCCGCAGGGTGTGGAGCTTCAGCCTCCGATGGCTGAGATGCCACAGTGAAGTCGTATTTCGTGACAGACATACTGGATTTGGCTGTAGTATTTTGTTGGGTGAGAGGCGTCTTGCCTAATGTCCAGAGAGGAGAATTGATGTCAGCTGGAGGCTTTCTAGAATAGCAAAGTTGTGTTTGAAGTGAATGTTTAGTAGTGAAGGGCAAGTTCTTGGCATCGACAGAGGGGAGAGTTTGGTCGCCTTGCTACGGAAAGTTGCGGCGTATATTTCGGATATCCGACCGCTAAACATTACGTCAAAGGTCCTATGTCCGGTTCGATAGACTTGGAAGAGATGGCCGTGTCTTTTAACTCGTCACATCTCATCCTCCCGTGGAAGTGATTTACGCCTCCGCTCAAAAGGTCTTGGCAGGGGTAAAAAGGGGGGCTGCTTTTGTCACGTGATGTCGGTGTCTGGCCGATATTAGGCCGATTCTCCGCTCAGCGAAGCGATCAGCACCAAAACCGTCTATGTGAGTGAAGTCCTGGGCTCAGACATGACTTTCACAACTGACTTTGAATCTACAGGACCTCAGAACGGAAAATTATTCCAGGTTTTCTGTCAGCGAATTTCTTGTCATCTCCGGTACAGACATCGCCGACACCGTTCACTTCGCGTTGAAAACCCATTACGGCGAAAGAGCGAAGATCACTCCAAAATACACATCGCAGGATACATTATCAACACTTCTTGAGAATTCCTTTAAAAAACATCGACGCTTCTACCTTATGATGGATTTTACGCTTGCCGCTCGTTGCGAGAGCTCAGCAAACAGCGGTAGTATCCGAGCTTTGGTCTTCATCCCGCACGTGGGTGATCCCAAAGTTTGTTCCCAATCAGAACTGAAAGCTTTAGGCTCTGGATCTCTCCAAATGCCGTTCACCGAAGAAAGGCTCTCTTCAAAAATTGCCGATCGATATCCTTCTCATCATTTTGAAATACCTTCACGAAGAAGACCAGCCGGACAACTGGAACCAGCATCACGCGGTCTCTGTCGTCAAACAGCAGGTATGGACTCTCAACGCGCCTGAGCTCATCTCTCTGGCCATGAGCTGCAAAATCACCCTCGCGGCAAGCCAATTCTTCAAGCTTGTCGAGCCAATCCCGACCATCGACCTTTCCAACTGGCCAACCAGTATGAAGCCAAAGCTCCTCCTAAAGTGTGGGAGTTGGGCAAGCGACGGCGGCGGTTTGACTCACTTCTCGTATGTCTGCGGCTTCTGGTGGATGAAAGGCGGCTATCACTCGAACTTGGAAAATTGGAGAATTCTTCGGAACAACCTTCCATGGCTTGCGCGATGGAGTAAGGAGGATCTGCATTGCCCGGGAAAGGGACCATCACCTGACTCTCATATGTCCAAGACAGCAACTTTTGAGCTTGTCGAGTTAGCGAAGCATGCTCACTGGATCGTGTGAGAGGAAGCGGTACGGTGTGGATACGTTTGATCAATTATGTTGAATTGATGGTTTTCTTACGGAACCATTTTACTTTCACAAAAAGGGCAAATTGTCCAAGCGTGTGCGAGAAATATGATCCAGTAAATCATTAACATAAGCACCGAAGCGCGCCTATGCTTCGAAGTCCGAGAGGGATGTGAGACTTGCACTTGAGTCTTGTCGTAAGCTTTCTTCTGCAAAATTTTACCCCAATTGTCGTCAAAGATAGAGCATAGACTCTTAAGTTGCTGAAAGACTGCAGGCTGCGTAGAATCAACTGGATCATCGGCGGCTGGCACTCAGAAGTAGAGCAATGGACTTCCTTCGTTAGGGCATACACCCAGCAAGTAGTGCGTTGGCGTTGTCCTGCACAGCAAGTGCTAACGGCTCCGTGCCAGATCGGCTGAGAGGATACATAGGAAGGACGCAGAATCAGGCCTGGACTGTACGTCTCGGGCGATAAATGGAATAGAATTCCGCCCTTTGAGGCCTTCCAGGATTTGGATGCCGGCAGGAATCTTGTATACTGGCTGAACGATTTGGATGAGCTGGAAAATATTAGTTCCGATTCGGTAAGGTATCGGGGACAAGTTGAACAGGCTGTGAGCCGGAGACTCGAACATCAGTGGCTACGTGGATGGGAGAACAAACCTAGCAGATAGAAAATTCACGGACGGAGTAAAAGTGGAGTAATTACCCAGTAGCATTTATTATTAGTCTTTCACTGGAGCCTCCTAGACTTTGCATAACTCCAATCAGCTCTAAACCCGTTCATCTTACCAATTTCATCTTCAATGAACAGTCCGTCGAGTTCTCTTAGCGCCAGCAATAAAAAGCTTCATCCATCGGAACCCATCTATCGTATCCCTCCAGCCAGTCTAAGTTTGTACCTTGGAAAGGATTTGTGCCCTGTGACCGATATACCTCTATCCGATCCGGATATTGAAGCAGCCCGTCGACTGTACCAGGCCAATCTCCGCGTCGAGCCCATCGTTTGCCGGGACACAGCCATGTGTAACAGCCACCACAGTCTTCGAGAGGTGCCGATTTCCATTCAGAGTGCTTGGAGTGAAAGCCCCCTACGATCCACTCACGAAAGCAGTTGTCGCAGAAGGCAAGGAGCTTGGGTTGGAAGGATCTTGGTACAGTCTTAGTCAGTACAGTATTCAGAGGCTCGGAAACGCAAAGTAGGGTTGCCGCACGCAGAGTCGCTTTGCAGGAAAGGGCAAAGTTGATAGGATAGTCGATTGGATCGTCTTTGTTCTCGAGAGCGAGGCGCTGGCCCTGTGACGGCATGACAACGTGTCGGAAAACATTGAGGAGAATCTCCATCGGAATAGTTGAGAGCTGGTCAGTCGAACTTGTCTTGAGGTTGATATTCTGATTTTTTGTCAGTAAAAATGTTTCAGGAGGAATGGAACGGATAGCCTCTTACATAAGGGATCAATATGACTGCTGGAGTGTGCGGAGCATCAGCGAATACTGGCTGGGAAGCAAGGACGACGTCGGTTGGCAAGACGGCCATTCTGTTTTGTTACGCGAAGCTCTTGTGTTCTTGCACACCGGAATCTTGATGATAGATTCTGGTAAAGCCTTTCGAGTATGGTTTGTGTAAGGGTCCTAAGGCGGAATTCAGAAAGGCAACTGGACAGTGCTTTATACTACATTGAAAGTGACCGACGCTTCTATCAAGTGAAGAAGTGTGAGACATGCAGATGAATCACCCGTTTCACAAATGAACTAGAAAGGGGAAAAAGCGGTTGCCACGACATGAAGGGGTGAAAAGTCTCGTCCAGCGGCCCGGGAGTTTGTTGACTGTGAACCAGCTGCAAAATCACTGGCCTGTGAAGATACCCCCTTTCTCGATCTGATCGAAGACCTCCATAGTATGCTTCCAGACTTGTTCTGGCATACCTTCCTCTCGAGGTTTCTTATACACCTTTTCCGTCGCGGGAATGATCCCGCCATCCCAGGTAACTCGATATGCTCCACCACCTCGGGCACCGTCCGAAGACATGGCCATATCAACATCCTCGGCTGTCCCTCCGTTGCTGGCTCTTCCCGGATATTTGGACGTCGCCAGAAAGAGATGCCTTTCTCCGCAGTCCATCGGCGGGACTGCAAGCCAGGAGAGGAATGGCGCAAGGATCCTCCACAGCAACTTGGCCCATTTCGGCAGCTTCCCAGTCTCCGCCGCGTTAGTCATGACAAAGCCGGGGTACTCATGGATCAGCGAAAGACTATGTCTTTGCGCCAAGCCTTCGAAAAAGAACGTTGTCATGCAGACGAGATGCGCACCCCCAGTAGAGAAGCCAAAATTTTTCGGGTTACGTAGAGATAAGTCTTCGGGCACGAGTTTTCCCTTGTCTAAATTAGGATTCAGTACTGAGACGACGTGACCGGTAGGTGAGGCGAGCAGAAGCGGGAGAAGTTGCACAATGAACCGCATGCGGGAATAGTAGAGGAGCGACATAAGGGCATCAAGTCCTTCTGGGGTCTCTGTAGTGGGAATTAGCATTTTCAAAAGTGATGTAGTAGTCAACGCAATGGAGTGGGTTGAAAAAACAAGGAGATAGTGTGAGACTAGCCTTCTCGTCCCCCGAAAGATAGATAGCCCTGCGTCTCCACTAAGAAATCCACTCTCCCAGTCCCATCTTCTTGACTCTTCTCACTCTCAACTATCTCTGCACATACACGATCGACGTCTTTCAAGAGTGACAGATTCTTGGCCTTTACGAATCTGAATTCTCCACTCGGACATGTTTCACGGCAATCGGAAAGAATTTTCTCAGCCGCGTCAGCATTCCGTCCGACAACGTAGACCCGCAGGCCTTTGCCTCGACCATGCGTCGCGTAAGTCGAGGCTAGGGCGCGGACGGAGTATTCGCCAATACCAGCGGTGCCGCCGACGAAGACAGCGACGAAGGGGTGGCGGGAGTGTAGGAGCTCAGCATTGCTGGAGCGCACGACGTCAAGACCAACCATGGTTGGATTTTGATTGGCAAGTTGACCTTAGAGAAGCGCTGCGTAAAGAGTTTGCCATCCATTCTCCGGTGGGCCAGAGCCGCGAATAAATAGTCTTCCATGAAACATTCAAGGCGGTTTGAGATTCCTCCGCTCATGACAGCATGGCTTGTCCATTCTCCGGCTGCGTGCATGGTCTAATTTGGCGGGCGTGAATGAGAATCAACCTTAATCTCGGAAATCAGTAAATAATGAGGTCCAATGGTGAGGAAAACTCGATCGGAGGGTCGGATTGTCGGGTAAATTGAAGAACATTGTTCCGAAGCTTAGCCAGACCTGTGGCTACTTAGCCTATTAGGGCTTAGTGTAACCCGATCTCTTTGCTCTGCAGACATTTCGGCCGTAACATCAAGCAGGAGAACTACACATTTGAGGGATGAATTAATTCCACAGCCGGGTACCTACCTATACTAAAACACGGACCTGGCGTGGCTCATTGGTGCGTTCATAATACGCAGCAACAAAACACAACATTGTCCCGTCTATTTGCCTGGCTTAGCTTGCCTTTCACTCTCCAATCGTAAGTTTGGAAGCGCAACCATTTCGACAGGAGCTCATCTGGTGTCCTCGTCTTATCATCGCCTAATTTGTCTAGGGAGGACCATCGTGGTTGGCACTTCTAGAGTCATAGGGAACGCGAATACCGTCTTAGAAAAGCATCGCCCCTTGACTCATGGCGTTCCTTTCCTAGCTATCAAGTACAGTAATGTTGAATTCACTCTTCTGTGCTCTCTCCGCCAGCCATAGCCCCTTCTCCTTGTTCTTATCGTGCCAGGACTGCAACGTGCACGTGAGTGTAATATTCGAATTCTCTTCACATGAGGATCCCGTCCTCACATAACCACGGCTGGCCTCAAAGGCTCCTTCCGGGATCGCGTCCGATGCGCCTTCCGGTTGGAAGTGACGGCGGGATACACTGCGGTAGTGCCAAGACTTTGCAACTGCAGCACTCCGATTGGCCTAAAGTCCGTCTATTCCGCAGGTGCAGGCCATGCGAATGTTTGTTGATGAAAAGCCGCCCAGAGTGCGGTAGGTAGAGGCATGGCTCAATTCAAACCTTCACACTGTCTCCCAACTTGAAGTTGCACGCATCGACAATGTCTCAGGTGGGCTCTCGCAAGTGCCTAGATTTGGCCGGACAAATTCAAGGCGGGAGCCGTGACAAACATTTGGTTAGTTCTCTGCACCCAGTCTCTGTGCAATACCGGCTGATGAGCTTTTGAAGGCCTCTAAGCCTCGAATGAGGAGATCCAAACGACCGCCTTTACTTCTCGTCAAACTCCCGAACGAAATTCTCTACAACATATTTGACCAACTGGATGGCGACGATGTTTCCATTGTTTGTCTAGCACTGAGCTGCAAGACTTTGTCACGCATAGCCTGCAAGACCAATCTCAAATTCCCTCTTATTTTCTCTGGTGGCCAAGACGTAACCTTACTCAAGATCCTCGACCAGGACATGAGCCATTACCAGGGTCCTCGCCTGTGTCAGATGTCAAAGCGCTTTGCCAATACACATAGGATTCGCAAAGACATTGTCCAAAAGTTGCGTCAACACATTCCGGGTGGGCTAAATCAAACATGGCAGATTTGCAACCGCTGTGAGCAGGCACTAGAAGTTTTCACCAAGCTCTTGAAATTCCTTGAGGAGGATGATGGATGGCCTAACTTGAAGCTGGTCAAAGATGTGAGAGAGGTCAAATTGGTGAGCCAAGTCAACGGGCTGGAATCTCTTGCAAAGGAGCTGACAATTTCAAGATCGACGAGAAGGATGAGTCGTGGAAAAGAGAGTGGCATGGCGTACACTTCAAAATCTATCGGGGTCACAACGAGCTCTCTTTTGGGCCACGGCCATATCATCTTGACGTCGTGGAGTCCTGTACCGATACTTTCGAAAACCTGCTTGTGCAGTTTTGGGCTGGCGTCGAAAAGAAGCAGGAGAAGCACTTGTCGCGAGTAAGGAAGGAGCTTAAGGACTTGGGACCGGCTGTCTACTGACTCCGAGCGGACTCATTCTTGCCCAAGCTTTCAAGATCTGGCTCGATGCAGAGATGGATGATCAGGCCGTGAAGTAAGTCCGAGGAAGTATGCACATATGAATTGGGCCGCATCTTAATGAGTGGAATTTATTCGTTGCCTCTGAAAGAGCGCCAGTGCTATTGTTGCTGGGTAGGGAAAAATTCCATTTTTCTCAAAAATTCCATTTTTCCGTACGTGAACTATAAAAAGAATCATTGTAACATTTTCCATCGTCAACCTACTACTCTACTACTATGAGACCTGAAGACATCTCTGACTCGACTTAAGACTGTCTCGCAGGCCACAACTATGTCTATAGTAGTCCCCAAATTCTTCAAGCTCCCCGCGAGCCTCCGCCAAGCCAGCTCCGACATACCCACAGTGAGCTCCCATTCACATCATTTCCCAAATGTCCCAACTGATAACAAACACAGCCCATCAATCGCCGCAAACGCTCCTCGAAGCTCCCACCATTCTTAAAATTCCCAAATGAGATCATTCACATGATCTTCGACGAGCTCCATGATTCCGACACAACCGCTCAGCTGTGCCTAGCCTTGACATGCAATCTATTAGCGCGCATCACGGAAATCAAGAAGATCACCGTCCCGAATGAAGGCACCAGCGACCGCCTCAAATTCCTGATTCTTTTAGACTCCGGTTGGGTGCGTCGAGATCGGGTTCGCCTCTGCCAAGTATGCCACCTCTTTGCACACGATGCATATGCCATCCCACGTGAGCTAGTCGACCAGACACGTCGGTTCTTCCCTAGGGCGCTCAATATTCGGCGTCGGATCTGCGCACAGTGCGACACAGCGGTCGAAGAGGTTGTCAGTTACTACAAGAAGTTTGCGGACATTGAGTATAATCCTCGGGTTTTGATTATCAAGGTTGACATGGCACCGACGCAGCGTTGGAAAGTCTATAATCGTATTGGCTTCAGGTTTTCTGCTCCTGTTAATGCCGAGCCTCTGCGTATGAGTGAGATGGGGGGAGCTTGTGCGGACGGGATCATCAGGATGTTGAGGAGATATAAGCATGTATTGCGTAAGTAGGATAACATCTTTGGAGCAGCCAACGAGCGTCAAAAATGGAGATTCAACAGCCAGTGTGAGTTGGGGAGAGTAGTCTGTCCACCTTTTTACTCTTAACTTATCATGAGGATGCTCTCCTTGACAAATTGCTGGAAGCTGTGGTAGGTGCATGGAGTGATCACTGCGTGTTCAATCTGTGAATATTTCGCTCTTCGCAACTCTCGTCTACATCGGGCGTCCTTCTCTTCGCAACATTCTCCAGTGTTTCCAGATCTTCCTTCCTTCCACGGCTCTTCCTCTTCTTGATCGTGCGTGTCTTTGCAGGTGTCACCTATCAACCTTCTTGTGACATTGACATACTTCTATCCACCGTCATAGCCGTACATGATGTCCGACAAAGAAGTCAACTACTTTAGACTGCCTCAATCGCTCCGCCAAAATTATTCTGATAAGCCTATATTGAGTTTTACTCCTTGTCGCTCGCGGCCAAGATTCAATAAAAGCGACCCTCCAAGCAGCAAGATTCTTCAGCTCAGCTTGTCTGGGGAACTCGAGTCCCTCTGAGATGCCCTTCTCTCGTAGCTTCCAATATACTCAGCTTCTCGTGATAGCACCATTATGGGACTGAAGGTGGAAAAAGTATTGTGACTTGAGAATCCTACCGTGGTCTTAGCTTAGCTAAATGTTCTATACAGGTTCAACAACCGTCGCAAGAAATTCTCCAAACGTGGGCCATTCCTCGACTTCCTGAACGAGATGCTTGATGAAATCTCTGACTGCCCTCCCGACAACTCGAAGATTCAACTTGCCTTGACATGCAAGACCCTTGCCCACATTGCAGGTAACAAGGTCGTCCATCCTCGTTCTGATACGTTACTTGTGAAACTCGAACGAGGTTGGGTAATTGAACTTTATTTTTGACACGTCAACCGACTTTCAGGTTGTACATGAATTAACGTAATTTATAAGCGAGTGACCCATATAAGCGAGCGACCCACCCTATACCACTACACATCAATTAAGCCCTATT
>JAGFML010000145.1:0-44058 GCA_021030945.1 Pyrenula aspistea
CCCGCGGGCCCGAAAAATCCCGACCCAGCATGCCCCGCGGGTTGAACCCACGTGGTCCGGGTGCGGATAAACCGCGGATTCTTCGCAGTCTAATTAATATTTATCTAAAGTATATAAAAGTAATCTAAACTTTATAATATATAAAGGATTTTGTAACTTTAAGTGGATATTAATGACTACAAAGAGGTAGAAAATGGAACTAAAGTAAAGAATTGTGAAGATGCTAAATAACTAGTAGTGATTATATATAATTAAATACAAACACTATAGCTAGGCGTCTATGAGATATTGTGATGCAAAAGTACTAAAGAAACCCTCCTAATGACATAATACGAGAGAATTTCCCGCACTTAGCAAGGATCACTGTGGTGGGGCTTGTGGAGGTAGGCTTGTGGAGGTAGGCTTGTGGAGGTAGGCTTACGGCGGCTCGCTTGTGACCTAGCTTACGGTTCCCCCTACCTATATTAGAGATTTCTTTTCAAATGTTTATATAAAGCGTAGATTACGTATATTAATCTTATAATTACTATATCTCCATTTAAGCAACTATTACATTAGCTTTAACTAAGTTTAACATAAATAATTTTATATAGTTTTTACCGTTTGCTAAATAAAATTCCTTGTTTTCAATTAATATACAATTGTTTCCGTACACAAATATTACAATATAGCTTATATATTACTAAATAAAATATAGAATAAAAGAGCTATATACATATTAACAGGATCTTTTGCTTAAAATTACTAAAAGTAAAGTTTATATATATTTGGTTCCATAATCATTATACTTTTCTTTAAGCAATTATTACATTAAATTTTAATAAAGCTTAATGTAGATGATTTTATATAATCCTTACCTTTCAGAAGATAAATAGCTTATTTCTATTTATAAATACAATATAGAAATTAGTATAAAAAAAGGCTATTAAGTGTCTAACTATAGATAGTTTATATAGCATTGTTGCAAATAGCCTTTAGCCAGATAGATGTATTTAATGATTTCATATACTCTTATTATTTAGAATTATCTCCCTAGCTTAGAATAGGATTAATCAGTCTCAAATATTAAATAGGTTATTATATATATAGAATTTGAACATGATTTTTGTAACATGTACCTTTATATTTTAATGGTAGTAAACTATAGTATATTTCTTAAAAGCTAATATTTTATTATACTTTATTTAAACATTTAGTGCTACCTATAAAGCATATAAACATCCACTTCTCTAATTAAAGATAGCTTTTGAAATTAGTTTAGTTTCATTTTTTGAATTAAGATTAGCAAATCTAATCAGTTATTACATCTCTGTAGGAGCCCTTTACTAAACTAAAGTTTACCAGTCTTTAACCTTCTTTAATATGCCGCCCAAACAAACAGACTATTCTAAAAGCAGCAATAAAATATATAGCAAAGAGAGTAACATTATCTCTCTAAAAGCAACAAGAACCTTCTTAACCTATAACAGTGCTTAATAAGCTAGAAAAACTTCCTTAACTAATAATAGTGCTTAACAAGCTTTTCAGACTGTTAGATATAAGAGTAACGTAAATCGAATGCAAAAATTGAGCAAAAAAGACCTTAAGAAATTAGAATTTCCGAATATAAAGTAAAAGTACTGATTGAGAATTTTCCCTATAAAATTCACTTCTGACAAAATAATAATATCTTTATCTGACTGCTTATAAGGAATATTTTTATTGCTTAATAGTAGTCAAATTTAAAACAATAAAGAGACTTTATTAAACCAGAATTGAGAGGAATAAAAATATTGAGAACAGTCTTTCAAAAGTGATATTATTTTTGTTAATTTTAGGGCAATATTAACTTAAACCAGGTAGTATTATATTATATTGTTTATTTCAACTGTTATATACTTCTTTATAAAATGTTACTAATATAATAATCTTTTCTAAATTAATAATTATCTCTATTAATTTCTTCTTTTAACTAACGCTTCCTTTAGAGTTCTTTATTTAATGTACAGTACAGTATATGTAGCTGCCGTTTTGCATAATATCATATAACAGTCTTAATATTTTTAATTTAAAAATATTATTCTATATATTCACTAACTGAAGCCTATTAATAACTTTATTATAATAATATAGTGGCATTCTGCTATTTATATAGCAATTATACCTATTATGAACCTTTAGATTTAAAATACTTAATAATAAAAGGTCCCTAAAATTCTTTTATTAAACCTTAGTTTACAGACTTTTTATTTTTCTTTAAGCTTTTAATATGCATATTATTTATATTATAAAAAATTTCTAAAAAATTGTTAACTATCTTTACTTTCCTTTTTTAAAGTTAATTTCTATTAAAGATTAAAAAGATTAATAGCAAGTATTATCTTAATTACTTTTATAGAAACTAGCATTCACTAGCTTTACACAGCTTTATAATTAGATAAAGGTATAGCAAAGACTTTTTCTAAAAGCTAAAAGCATTTAATTAAACATAGATCCCTAATATCATTTAATAGATAAAAAGTAGAGAAAGATATATTACTTTTAAAACCAGTTTGGATTTATTATTAATAGAAAATCACTTATTTACTGGACCGAATAGATTATTTATAGATATAAGAGTACTAAAGCTTTTGGAATCACAGACTAGAATTCCCCAAGTAATGAGAAATACAGAAGAGCTAGATATAAAAGCCTCTAACAGAGAAGCACCGCCAAACTTTTTAAATAAGGCAACATCCCTTGTAAGCTATTTGGTCCCTTAAAAGTATAAAGAAATAAATAACTGTAATAATAAACGTTCCAATACTGTAAATAAAAATCAGAAAGATATAAATAAAGCTGTCAGCAATTTTATTTTTATAATATCTTAATTACAGCAATTTTAAACTAGTAATAACATTATTCTAAAGACTTTAAAAGAATAGTTTAAATTTAATGTCACTAGTGTTCATTTTATTAAATTACTGGCTTTAAATGTAGGCAATATTCTCAAACTTAATGAATTAGAGAACCTTTAAATAAAAACTGGGATTCTTCTATTGTTTAAAATAGAATATAGAGTGAAAGAGCTTATTAATAGAATTTAAAAAAATGAAAACAAAACTATTAATATTAGCTTATATTAGTTTAAATTTTATAAAAGTTAAGTTATTAGCGAGCTAAAAGTGTATTAAATTTATATAACCTTAATTATTTTATACTATTGAATTATAACTCAAAAATTGAAAAAAATTGCTCTACTATAATAACATAAAGTTAATATTTTTTCTACTAGCTGTTAAAAATGGATTTAGAATTAGTAATAAGTTTTAGAAATTTGAATTTATGTTTTATATAGCTATTATTATGTTTTACTATTTAATAATATAAAGTATCTTACCAATCAATAAAAAATCATATAGTAACAGCATATAGCCATTAGTGACAGTTAAGGGATCACTAGTGTTTTATGTATTGGCCAGATCAGCATTTAGTGTCTGTAAATAAGCTCCATTTAATCTGCATTCAGCCCTTATGCTGTCAGCTGTGCTCCTGTAAACCTTTTCCAGACAAAGTCGCTTCTGCAGTAGCTTTATCCCGTTGGGAAATTCGCTTCTAATATAGTAACGTTTTAAATTAGTGCTAGATTGATATCCATTCTATGGGAGAATAACAGCAGCTATTATCAACTGGTCAGCACTCTTAGTGAGAACAGTAGAATTATAATCTTAAACTTGAATCAATAGTAAATAAGTATATCAAAAGGTGTTATATATCTGGTAAAGTAACAGTAGCAGCCAAACTTTCGCTCATTCTATTAACACAAGTTATCTTAAAGCTGCTTGTGATATTTAATAATATTTCATATATAGTCACATGTGTTAAAGTTAGATAAGGTAAAGCACTATATAATATAAAAAAAGTTAGCAACAATGTTAAGCTTGAACACTTAGTTTTGGAAAAAAGAAATATAAAAATACTAACATTTTCTCTATTTCTAGTTAGTTTAGTTAATATAAAGATATTATTAAAAGTTTTAGAAATAATATTAAATTTAATCTATAGTTTAATATTAATATAAATTAGGATAAACTTCTACCCTAAAAGTGCTCTTTTACTAATAGCTTGAGCAAAATTGTATATTCATTCTTAATTGTTTAGTATAGTTAAATCTTTCTTTTTCAAATGTTCGGCCACAATAGACATAATAATATCATATTAAATGCTAAAAAGCACTATTATGGATAAAAATTGGTAAGTTTAGACTTCAAATTAATAAATAGAGCTACCAAACTGATTAAGGCAGGTTATTTACCTCTTAAAATAATATATATAATCTATGGCTTATTGGAAAGGCAGTGAACCAAAAAATTAACTAGATAAAACAAGTCTCGTTAATATTTATATATCTAATAATGCAAGGGTTTGTTAACCAGTTTATGCTCCTCTTTAGCCTATAAGCCTTTAATACTTTCAAAAAGGAAATAGTAAGCAATAGAATCAATACTACTAGCACTAAAACTGAAATACTATATAAAAAATCACAACGCGTTATTTGCACATATGTATTTACTGCTATTTTTAAAAAGTAAGTGTTTAATATCTCTATAAAAAGTGTGAGAAAAGTATTTCTATTAAAGCACCTTTTTGAATTCTATAGGTAAAGTTTTTAAAAAATAGTAAAAAAAAGAGTTATTTTTTAAATATATGTAAATCTCTTGAATATTATTGTTAATTATTTTTATAAATATTTTAGCAAACTGGTATACAGTTATAGTTAATTTATTTTTTATTTATATTTATTTATAAGCAAGTGATAAATATGAATTTTTAAATGTTAGCAATTTAACACTTTTTAATTATATTAGAATATTATTTATTAGCATTTTGTAAATAAATAGAATTATATATTATATAAAGCTTAAAGAATATTAATTATCATTTAAGAATAGAAGTGGCTAATAATTCTATTAACTCTTTTACATATAAACTACTATATATCTATTGCTAAACAGCAATAGTATATTTCTTTAATAGCAGCCGTAAAGAATGTACAGTTTGGCCAGTCTAATGAATAAATAGGTTAAATTAAGATGACCATAAAGGCAGCATGCTGTGCGTCCAGATTTAGAGGGATGTGAACGTAATTTAGCCAATCTCAATAGAGGAAGCGCCTCCTCGACCTTTCGTCCTCTCTATTTGCTCATGCCTGGTCGAAGGTAGAGATAACTAAAGGCCGTATGCCACATTGGACGGGCACGAGGCCTATTATTGTTAGGCTGGGTGTTCAATAGGAATAGTTAATAGTTGTCCAACAGAGGCGGCTTTCCCAGAGGGATTTAGCAGAGGCTGTTACAATTATAACAGCCCCTATTCCCGCCAAAATTATAGGTTTTGTCTAAACAACTTTCCCCAATTTAGCAGTAGCAGGGGATGTCACAATTATAACACCCCCTACTACCGCCAAGATTATAGGCTTGTTTAATTATCTATATTGACTTAAGCCAGTTCCGCAACATCATAGTGGAATCTTGGGATGTATTCTTAATCACATTCTTATAGAGATTCGCCGCTGTTAGTATCAAACCATAACGACTTAGGTACATAGAACTTGCTTAAAATTTATTTATAGCTTACTATTAAAGACTTCACTTTGTCTAAAAAGACTTACTTTAACTAATATTTCTAAATATTATATTTTTTATTAACAAACCCGGTTTACATAGTATCCTATTAATCTTTTACTTACTATTTACAGTATCTAGCTTTATTTCTACTTTCTCTAATCTATAGGATAAGTTTTTGTTATATTTTAAGTAACTGTTGACTTAGAAATGTTATAAAACTATTACAGCATATTAGAAAATTATGGTAAGCAGTTCCAATATTTATTAAAAACGACTATTTACAGCTTATAGCTTTTTAAGCTTTAAAACCTAGTTAAAAACTTGTTAACATACTAGCTAGTAATATCCCTATCCAGTGGTATAAAAAAGAGTTGAATTTGAGAGTCTATGTTGTTCAAAAATATGAAAATAAAGCCAAAGCTGAAAACAAAAATGAAAACAAAGACAAAAATAAAAACAAAAATAAAAACAAAAATAAAAACAAAAATAAAAACAAAAATAAAGTGTTTATAATTTGTATTAAAGAATTTTACCTTTTTAAACTTAAAGGCATTTAAATAAATATATATAATCCTATTTGGCTGTTAAAGGTAGAAAAAAAAATACTTAGTTTTTTCACAATAATTAAAAAAGTTTATGATTACTAGCTTTAATAAGTTATAAAAATAATATTTTTTAATCTTCTTTTAAAAATTAAAATTACTTTTTGTAAATTTGTTTAATTAAAAGGTTTAAAAAGAGAGCTTAATAGAAAAATTTTAATTAAAAATATATTAATAAAGGTAATTCTTTTAACTTTTTAATATATTATTTAACCAATATTTTAAAAATTTTTTGCTTCTATCTAATAGTAGTTAGCATAAAACCTTATATTCTTAATTCTGAACCTACAAACAGACCACACTTCTATAAATATTTAGTATTATTTTATAAGCAATTAGAACAAGCTGTTCAATAGTCTCAAATTTGAGTTACAATTATCCACAAGGAATAAACATAACAATAAGTCTTAGACAACTTTACTCTTCCAGGTCCTGCTAAAGTTATCTAGCAGTAAAGTTAATCTTCTACAGCATAAGTTTGCTAAATATTACATAGTAAATAAAAATAGTAATTTTTACACCTCAATTTTAAGCATTAAAAAAACTAATGGCTTTAGAAAGTTCAATATAGTAGAAATATACAGAATACTTTTAAAATCCTTATTGTTTATAGGGATAACATATAAAAGCCAAAATTTAAAAAGTTAAATCATAAAAATGAAAATTTCACTTCATATTGGCTTTTATTTTGAATATTTAATAAAAATATTTAAACAACTAGCTACACCTGTACTAACAAATATAGAATCTTTTATCACAAATATTAAATAGATTTAACATTAACCACATAAGAAAGTTTAAAGTTTATTTATAGGTTTTCATTTTAAGTATATGATTTTTAATAATAATAGAAAGTAAAGTATATATATATTACTAAATTTCTTTATTTAATAAACTAAAAAATAATATTCTATTACTTCTTATTTAAAGTATATTAATTCCTTCTTAAAGCAATTAAAATTAACAACTCGAAATTCTCAAAGAGTAAGCACAATTACAAAATAAGTGTGACCTTTATATACATTTGGTTGAGAAATTTTAAAGCTATTAAAACTATCAGAGTTATTAAACTGTAGCACAGCTTACTTTAACTATAGCTATTTTAGCCTACTATTATCAACTTTATTCTGATTATTTGAACGGCTTCGACTAACCTATTACAGGCAGCTATATAACTAACTTAAATGCCCTTTTATATAGGCGTTTTTTTGGAAATAGTAGAAACATTATTGAACAAATGGTGCTTGCTTTGTCCAGAATATTTTAATTATTAGGGAAAGATTTTGAAAATCTTAGAACATTCTTTGAAATAGTTTTTAACCTAAAGTATCCTTTATTGCATTTCTTTAATAAATTTTCTAATAAATATTTTCATTTAAGGATCAATAATCTGCTTCATAAAATCATAATTACTAAATTAGTAGGCTTTAGGCTACCAAAGTTCTAAAAATAGAATAAAAAACTCCACATTTATAATTATTTAAAGTATAGCTATTTTTTATTTTTAATTATTGAATATATTTTCTTATTTATATTAACTTTTATAGTAATTTTAGAAACCTCTTTTATATTATGGCAGTATCTCCTTTAAAAGAAAATATTAATTTCTCAACTTATATCACAGACTGCTGCACACTTATATAACTTAATAACTTCCAAGATCAAAATCTATTAAACAAACTAAATAGGAGCGTTAGAGAGTTATATAATGTGCTTAATATTGAAATGCTTGGCAACAGGTCTTTAAAAATCTTGATCCTCAAGTCAAAGATTCTTACCCTACGGGACACCCTTCATAATTTATTTCTTAATTTAGACGTCAAGCTTGACTATAAATCCTTTAAGCCTACCGCCAAAGACTTGGAACTTTGGAACTCTAAAACGGCAAAAACGCTACATTGGATTTAGCTTCAAGCAAGATCGGATAAAATAGTTAAACAAGGTTAATCTCCAGCTGCTGCTTTCTATACTTGCTATATGGAAGCGCTCTATACAAGAGAGATAGAAATGGAAAAAGTTATCGAACCTATTTAGCGCATACCTGAAGACCTCTTGCAATATATTCTAAAATATAAAACCTTTACTAATATTCCTGTCTGTAAATAAGAGCCTGCAAACATCGCCTCCAAAGTCCTCTTCAAAATACTTTTTAAGATTAAAACATACTTCCTATTATCTTGCAGTGGTACCCTCATAATCTTTATACATTTCCTTAAAGGTAAATCTCACATATTATCTTTATTCTAATGATGTTAATCCTTATAGGTATTTACAAAAAAGGTATAGACAGGGATCAAAATTAGTATTCAAATATAACGAAAAGTTCATATATCAATCCTATGAAAGCTATGCAGACTTTAAATTTTCAATTTAGACTTTAGGTTAATATTTATTTATGTTAATTATCCTTCAGCTTTTGAAGCTCCTTTTTAGCAGATTTTAACAAACTGCCTCTATACGCACGAGTTTGTGCGCAAATGTTGTAAAGGGTGCTGGATAGATTGTTAAAATATGAATCCAGCCAGAATCATTTTATCAGATTCTTTTTTATAAATGACTATCTCAATGCAGATTAATAATCAGACTAATAGATTATTGCTAGCAGTACAACACTGGCTTTATTTATCACAGCAATTACTACCTAAAATAAAGTATTAGTATATAAATTAGTTGTTATAGTTTTATTTATTATAATAGATTTAGATTTTGCTAATAATCCATAAAGCAAAAATAAAAACACTTTTAAACTTATATTTAATTAACTATTAAGTAACTTTAAAATAGCATTTAATAAAATTAAATTAAACTTTTAGAATTATTAGTATAGTAATTTATAAAAAATGTTAAATAAAGTTATCAGAAAACTGCCAAAAATAATCATAGTGTCTATAACGTTAAATATTTTGTACAAATTGTAAGTAAAGTTTAAAAATTATTTATAAATTTAAAGCGTATATATAAATTAAAAGAAGGTTAATAGGTTACATTAAGTGAAAAATATATAGCAAATAGAGACAGGCTGTAAGGTAAAATAATATGTTATAGAAAAAACGATTGAAATTGTAGAGCATGTATAACGCTTGTTTGGCAGGTATAGAGCTATATTACTCTCTTTTATTAATAATTTTTAGACTAGCTTACCAGATTGAAGGAGCTAGATACTCTTTGTTCTAATATGTTGCCAAATAGGTTAAAAATTCTACACTTTCTTCCTTCCTTATTATTATTGCCACACTGTAACTACACCTTTAGCATTAAATATGTTACACTCTAATACCCCAAACCTCTTTTAGATCTCTAAGCTTATTCATCATTAGGCTAAACTGATAATCTGTAAAGTAGTAGAGCTGGGTAAGAAGAATAGCACAAAAAAGAAGAATAATAGCAGAGGCTTTAATAAGGGTTGATTTAATCTATAAAAGTAGCAGCAAGTGCTATAACTGCAGCTTCTAATCAGCAAGATTTACTATAACCAACTGTGGAAATTAAAACTTATATGAACAGAAGATGGCGGTAGAATGAGGACTGAATATACAATTCTGTAACTATGTCTGTTTAATTCTGCAAAACTAAAATAGCAAGGGCGAGGTAGTGTTAATTTACTGTATTAGATGAGGTTAAAAAAGGAGAATTAAAATATAAATAATACTAAATTATATAACATATTGGAAATAGAAATGCCACTTATATTTTCCTTATTTTGTTTATTGCTATTTTTCTTTAACATCTTTTTTAATAAAATCTCTCTTTTTATTTTACTAACTTTTTTTAATATATAATATTATACTCATAAAGATTTAATGTTTTATAGCACTATGTTTTAATAAAATCTATTTATTAATAACTATATCTATTTTATTTTTTTTTATTATAATTATATAATTTTACATTTTGTACAACATTTAGCAAACTTTAAGGTTTTTTATAACTACTAAAGGTAAGCATAATGTTCAAAGAGATAAAAGCACTCTTAAAGGAAGTAAAGATTCTATATACTATAACAAGAAATCTAAAAAAGTAATTAAATTATTGCAAAATAAACTCTATTTTGCTAATATCTAGAATTAAATCATTTTTAGTAAAGTTTAAACTTAACATTTTTATAATTTCATTAAAGTTGCAAAATTCTATCTAATATTTAACTAAACTTTAGTTATTTTAAAAATAGCTAATATTATCTAAAAAATATAATAATCCTTTTTTATACTTTATGTTATAAATTTATTAATATTTTAAATATTTCATACCTCCTTTATATAACTGAGATTAAAAGTTAAAAAACTCTTTTATAACTACCTATAGTTATTCAATCTAATTTTTACTAAACTTTATATATATAATCGGATTATAGAATCTTTTTTGGTAAATTTTATAGATAATTTTTAATTAACTTTAAAATAAAAAAGCTTAAGTTATAATATTGAACCACATTTGGAGCAGTAAAATAAAAATTAGAATTAAAAAATAGATCAAACTTTTCCACAAAATTCAGAATTATTTACAAATAAAAATATTTTAGATCATAAGCCGGCTAATTATCTAGTTTAAAACTCATCATCTATCCAGAAAGTGACCCTTAATGTTTAACTTATTTGCAGCCTGAAATGTCTCAGCACTAACCGAGAATCGCCCACTACTAATACAAACCTTATTATTATAAACGGTAATAAGCCTGCTTAGGAAAAATCATTAAAAAGGGGACGCCAGTTTTCTTCAAAACTTGGTTAAAAGCAACCTATAAGTTTTACTATTAACTGCCATTTAGAATAGCTAGCTAGTCAAAGAGTTATTATAAACAAAACATAACTAAACTATAAATCTAATTTAAATAATAATAATATTCCCATTAAGAATGCTATTAAAAATAAAGTAATTATTCTAAAACCTATTTTAGATTAATAGAACAATTTTTTTTCTTTTTTTAAATTTACTAAACATTTTAGAGCAAAAGATATTAGAATTTGTAAAATTCAAATACTATAAAAGGATTATTTTAATACTAATATATATAATATTAATCTTAAGAATTAAAAGGTTTACTATTTATTAATAAAGTATTAAAGTAATAGAATATTTAGTTTAAAAATTAAAAAAATTAATGTTATATTTGCAACAACTTTACAGCAGACTAACTCTTTTATATTAAACTCTTGCACCACAAACTCATATATTAATCAGTATGAAAGGCTTCTTTGCAGTAAGGATAACCTATAAAACATCTACTATTATGTAAATATAAATATCTAAACCGAAAAAGCCAAATTTAAACTCAGTTTTCTAAAAAAATCTCCAATCTAGCCACTTAAAGGCAACTATCTGCTCTCTACTAAAGTATATATATCTAATCTCTATTGGCTATACTGCTATTATTTAGGTTCAGAATTTGGCACTAGCTTTACCTTATATTATAAAAACTATAAATTATACTTTATTAACTATTTGTATAATAGAGTAAAAAAAATTTAATATATAATTACTTTAAAGAATAGAATAATTTTAAAGGAAAACCTATAAACAACAAATCCGTCTAAATATACAGTAAAATACTCTCAGTTTGTACATTATGTACCAACCTTAATTTTAAGATCTATTCTACAGGAATGGGCTATTACTTATACTATTATTTATCAGCGTCTAGGAGATGCCGTTATTATCTTTCTCAGAACCTACCATTAAGGATTTAGCGTTAGACTAACTACAGTAGAAGCCATTAACTATACTGATATCGGTTGGGACTTTTAAAACTACATAAACTGTAAAGAAGCTACTTGTCCGCCTATATATATTCAAAAAGAGATAATGCTTCCTAAAAAGGATGGCAAACAGCAACTAGAAATATATTAGGTTAATGAAAGTGAAGGTAACTTAGATTATATTAATAAGTTTGATTTAAGCGAAAATAATAAATCCAAAATATAACTCACTAAATAACAAGTGAGATAAAATTAGATTGCTAAAAGGCTGTTAAAACAAAACGTATCTTGCAAATCAAAGTTTTAAAAACAAATTGCTAGTAAACATAATCTTTATAATAAGGATAGAAAAAATTTATAACAATTAACAATAAAAGGCGTCTTAATTCTATTTAAAGATTTAAACTAAATCCTAAAAAGCATAATTCAGCTGCAGAATTTTTATAGAAAATTAACTAAATATTTTAATAACACTAATATAACTATTTTATGGTTTTTAATTTAACTTTTTTTTACTATTATAAATTCAAATGTATTTATTAATCTACAAAAAGCTTATTTTATTATATAAAAATAAAGCACATTTACCACTTTTAAGTATACTAATATAGTTAAAAATATAGTTAAAACTATTAATATATTAAATTTGGTAGCTTTTATAAGCCAAATTTTATACAAAAATTATATAATGCTGCTTATTAAATATTATAATAAATAAAAAACTTATTATAAATTAAGGTTAAAGATTAGAAGAAGCGTGCAAAACAGTTCTTAACAATCAAACAGTGTATAAAGCCAATATAGGTTTAGCTGTACATTTTTTATAATATTAATTAATCTTATAATAGATATCTATCTTTATCTAAAACTATTATTACATTAACAGAAAATATAGAGTATGGAATATCAAAAAAAGCTTAAAGCTTTTAAGAATAAGATTATATATAGGTGTAATTGGCAATTATTAAAACAGTGATTTATAGTTAGTATTTTTATTCTCATTTCACTTAACGGAGAATATGAGATATAAAATTATAAATAGGTCTCTGTATTATTTAATATAAATAACTTCTTAATAAAGAATAGAGTAAAAAATATTCCTAAAAATACCTTTATAGTATTTATCAAAATCCTTAACTAACTTTAAGGGAATTTTCTTTATAAAATTAGTAAACTAATTGTTTAATATATTAACAATATTCTCAAAAAACAAAACCTTAATTATAAATATGTTTTTAAAAGAATAAAAGGAACTTCCTTAAAATAAGAGTTACTTAATTTTTTAAATTTTATTCAATTCTATTAAATCAAATAAAATCCCTTACTGCATCACAAGACTCATAATATAGTAAAATGAATCCATTTTTTAAACATCTAAAATCTCTTACTCACGTGTGTACAAAGTTATTGTTACAGTCTGTTGCAAAATCGGTGTCCCAAAAGAGCACTCTTCGAGTGTTTCTGTGGATAAGTACAAAAATGCGCTCGAAGAATTGGCATCAAGAGTCACTGATGGAGGTCGTCTAAAAGTGACCGGCCACGCGCTGGTATGGAAATTTACAAAAGAGGAGGCTATAGAAATAATATCACGAATTGAACGTTTTAAAACACTTGTATAGATTACCTTAGAAATAGACCACTTGTTTGTCTATTCTATAAATAAAGTCGGCTATGTTACTAACGTCTCCTAGTAAACTTTCTCGAGCGATTAAGAACGATACAGAGGTGATCTGTGATTCAATTTTGGCAGTTAAAAGAGGAATAAATGCATTACAGCAAGAGCAGAAGCGTAAATTCCATAACGAATTAATGGAATGGGTTTCTGGCAGCAATTTCCCAGATCAACAGTCTGATAATATTGCAACACAGACAAGAGGGACAGGCCAATAGTTTCTTAAATCCTCTCTCTTTACTGGCTGGATTGCAAACTTTAAAGCAACCTGGTTCTGTCCAGGGATTCCGGGAGCCGGCAAGACGATCATGGCCGCAATCACGATCGACTATCTATCCAAGAAGTGCCAGAATAATGAAATTGGTCTGGCATATATCTATTGCAGCTACAAGATGCGAGTGGATCAGATAGCGACGGCTCTGTTGGCTGTTATTCTTAAACAGCTACTACAAGCTCGACCTCTCTTTGCAGGGCCTCTCCAGAGACTAAATGAGCATCATATCAAACATAAAACCCGACCATCACTAGATGAGATTATTTCTGTTATCCGAATCGTATTAAACAACTTTTCAACAGTCTATATCGTTGTGGATGCTTTAGATGAATGTTCAGATCGGGATAGTACATGAAAGTAATTTCTTTCCCAGCTCTCAACTTTACAAAAGACAAATGATCTGCACTTGATGTTTACTTCCCGTCCTCTGCCGGAGATCCTTGGTCTTCTTTTACACGCTTCTAAACTAGAAGTACAAGCAAATAAGATAGACGTGAAGCAATTTATCGCAGCTAAAATTACTACGCTCGAATATATAATGGATAATAACGACCTACAGCTTCTGATTTAAGAGAAAATAGCTAACACTGTTAATGGCATGTACATATTAATAAACCTTCTCTAGAAACGTTTTACTTAAAGCTACAGGTTTCTACTTGCTCATCTTTATATCGATTCACTTTTTGACTAAAATATGAAGAAGAAAGTGAAATCCAAATTAGAAAACTTATCGCAGCATGCTAAGGTTTCTAACTCAATTTGTCAAGTCTACGACCAGGCATACGATGAAGCTATTACAAGGATTAAGGATCAACTTGATGGTAGGAGAAACCGAGCTAAATAGGTCTTATCTTGGATTGTATACGCGCAGAGGTCACTTACTATTCAAAAATTCTGTCATACGCTGGCGGTAGAGCATAACAAAAAGGAGCTAAATTTTGATAACGTTCCCAGTCTTAAAACTATTATCTCTGTATACGCCGGTCTTGTTATTATTAATATAGAAACCGGAATTTTCCGTTTTGTGCATTACATAACATAAGATTATTTTAAGCGTATCTTACAAAGGTGGAATTTAAGGGCTGAATTAGAAATTGTGTCGACGTGTCTGATCTATCTGTACTTTAACGCGTTTGCTAGCGGGAGTTGTTCTAATGATAAAGATTTTGAGGACAGAATTAAACAACATATTTTCTTAGACTATACAGCTCGGTACTGGGATCGATATATGAAACCGGTTTAGGAAGAGGTTATTGAACTGGCACTCGCATTTACGCAATGTTATAAGCGAGTATTTTATGCATTGCAGACGTCGTCAATAAGTGGCTATAGATATAATGGATATAGTCAAGGGTTTCCTTACCGGGCTAACGGAGTACATGTGGTCACAGGATCTGGGCTTGTTCATATAGCAGAGTTGCTGGCGGCGCGGGACGACGTCGAGGTCGATACGAAAGACGAATACGGTCGGACGCCGCTGTCGTGGGCCGCGCGGAATGGACACGAGGCGGTGGTGAAGCTGCTAAGAGAGCTTAATGTATAGCCTTCTTAATCCGTTTTCGCTCAACCTCCACCCCTCCCAACCACCTTCCGTTTCTTTTCCTTATATATTATTCGCGTGTGGCAAATCGCTTAGGAGTCTTCAAAGGCCCGTGCACCGCCCCACTTCGTGCACCGCACAAACGTCAAATCCAACGATTTTCAAAATAATATAGCTTAACAACCATGGAACCAATTGACGCCGCTCTTGCTTCTCTACGATTGCAGGAAGCGCCTAATATAAGGGCGATAGCGAGAGAGTTTGGTGTTGTACACACGACGCTATTGCGCCGCTTTAATGGAATAACGACCCCACGGGCTGTGGCTATTGATAATTCGCGATTGCTGACCAACAAACAAGAGGAAGAGCTTGTTAATTATATCAATCATTTGAATAATATAGGCCTTCCTCCTACACCTGCAATGGTTCGAAATTTCGCGATGGAACTTGCAGAAAAAGCGCCTGGAAAAAACTGGATTATAAACTTTATTAAACGCCACCAGGGAACGTTGAAATCGAAGTACTTACAAGGTCTCGATCGAGCTTGTTAAAAGGCTGATAATTGAGTGAATTATACAAAGTATTTTGACCTAATTCGTGAGATCCCAGGAGCTTTTAAAAGTACCTTATTTTCTACAGATTCATGACCGCATTAACGTCCACGATATCCTACTAAAGAACACCTATAATATGGATAAAAAAGGCTTCCTGATTGGCGCTATTCAAAAGCAATGAAAAATAGTCAATATTAAAGCCCTTTAAGCAGGCCGTTTAAAAGGAGCTAGCCAGGATAGTAATCGCGAGTGGGTAACAGTCCTTAGTTATATAAGTATAGATGGAAGTTTTCTCCCGCCTGGCATTATTTACAAGGCGACTACAGGCAACTTATAAGACACCTGGCTTAATGATTTTAATCCCAATGAGCATGAAGCTTTCTTTACAAGTTTTACTAATAGTTAGACAAATACTAATCTCGGTTATTATTAGCTTACAAGAATATTTAATCAAAGAACAAGAAGGAAAGCTTGCTGGGGGAGGTCCCCCAGGCTACTCTTTGTGGACGGCCACGATAGCCATATTAATATAAGGTTCCTTACATATTGCGAGAAGCGTAATATCCATGTCGCAATGTTCCCTCCTCATATAACGCATCGTCTATAGCCTTTAGATAATGGCGTCTTTAACTCGTTGGCCTCTCACTACTCTACAAACGTTAACCACTAGGTCCTTTCTACAGGGGGAATATCAAACTTATCTAAGCGCGAGTTCTAACAGCTATTCCACACGTTATTCCAGCAGTCCTTCACCAAATTAAATATCTTATCCAGCTGGCGCATGACAGGCTTATAGCCCTTTGATCCCACCCTTATTCTCAAGCAGCTGGATAAGAAAAAGCCTGTGAGCGAAGAGTAGGTGTCTAATCAATTCAATATGAACAATACTTCAATATTACGACGTCAGCTACGTCAAGCTCGCGAGGAACATGATTAGATCGATTATATCATCCCCCAGCTGCTTGATCTGGTGGATTAGAAGAATGTAGAGCTCGTTATCTCTAATCGACGAATGAAGGCTGCAGAGCAAGCTACCAGTCAAAAAAAGAAGCAGCACAAGCGTGGTAAGCCTATTATTGACAATCTGTTCGAGTTAACACAAAGGCAATCCATCTTTTTTAGCCCTCGCAAGATTAGGAATGCATGAGCTAAACAATCACAGCTAGAGCAGCAACAACGTAACGAGGCTAATCGAAAGGATAACAATAAGATCCAGAGGGATGCCCAGAAGGAGTGGCAAGCAGAGGAACAAGCTGCTAGGAAGGAGAAACAACGACAACAGCGTCAACAGAAGGCTGTTGACCGTGCCAATTTACAAGCGAATAGAGCCTCGAATAGACAGACACGTCAGCGCGCGCAGAGCGTCCTTGACGGCAACCAATCACGTTTCAACAGTCAACAGCTGCCAGAGGGCTATACGACAATATCAACCGCCAAAAGGCGACGTCAAAGCGTCACACAAGTTGTTCCGAACGTTGATGGGGGGGGACCCAATGCATGTCCTCAACGACAACGACAGCTGCCAGAGCGATTCAGGAATGAAACTACTTAGATAAAATGATAGCAATACATTTAATTGACGTCTACACCAAGTTTAATAATTAACGACGTTGTCGTTGTTGAGATATCGTCGCCGATAATATCGTCGGTGGGGCCGGCGCCATGGTGCGTGGGGTGGGGCGGTGCACGGGCCTGTGAAGACTCCTATAGAAGGCGCCAGAGAGCTAATTAATTTCTCCTTCTAACGTAAGATGTAATGATTTTAGCTTAGTTACAGCATTAAATTCCTATTACTTTGGCGTTATATTCATTTCCTCTAACTAGGATAAAGTATTTGTTTGTAACGTTAGAATCACGCATTTTAACTCATTGAAAACTTACTAACCCATGGAAGCGGGTAATAAGCCCCGTAAGGTTACTTTATTTACATAAAGCTCTCTCTACCCTGTTTTAAGCTATATTTAGAGCAAGCATTTTTTTTTGGCTACAGTTACTGTAAGAGGGAACGCGTACTATACTAAAGCGATTCCTAATATAGCTTTTATCACGTGGTTTTTTGGGACCTGGCTCCGCTGACAGAAAATGCGACGTCCAGAAAGTGCCCCTGTCCACAAAAGGCCCCCTCCCCAAAGAAGGAACCCCCAAAAAGTCCCCCCGCCCAAAAAAGCCCTCTCAAAAAGTGTCCCGTTCAAAGATTAGGGTGTTGTAGAATTGTGATGTTCGAGTTTCTGAATGGGTGGCCTTTAAAATAAACGGCGTTTAAAAATTGCGGCGCTCCAGAAAAGGTGATACAGTGCATTGCAAAATCAGTGTCCTTACAAATCACTCTTTGAATGTTTCTTCATGGCAAGATGACTTATTGCTGTTTTAAGCTATTCCAGTTGTAGGTTAGCGTATTTCACCGATTTACAAGCTCATGTTAAATCTACTTGAAATATACAGTAATTGAGGCAATTTCTTGGCAGGTAACTTCTCCATCTGTGTTGCATGGGAAATTAATCGACATCCCGGCGTGGTGGAACGCCCTGCGTGGTGAAATGAGCGGGCGGTACTTCGAGTTCGTCCACGTCGTGGCCGCCACAAACGTAGGCGGTCAATAATCTATATAAAGGACTATGTTTAGAAGCCTTAGTGCTATCGTATGTACTATTTCTATTCACAAAATACGCGACATTAACTCTGTTGACGCTCGGCTTCCTTAGCTAGGTGAAAAAATATAGAAACTGTCTGCTGCCTCTGGAGAGCATAATACCGTGTTGGGTGGCTTTTCAGTATGATAGGAATAGAGATTTCACGTCTATGAATCGTATTTAAAATTAATTATGTTCATAGCTGCCACTGTTTACGATATGTGCTGCCATGTCCTGCCGCAGCGCACCCCGGTCAGGTACTTTTACACTGATTGACAAACAGCCGAGGACCGACCCGAGGACGTCGGGGCGTAAATAACCTGTAAAGTAGGAGCCACAGCTGTGGCTTAACGGCACGTCATGTGGCTGGTAGCGCCTTGCCGCCTTGAAGGTACGCTGCTAAAACACGACACGTGATCCGAATTCATGGTCACATTTCGTCTTGCTGGCCTCGGATAGACTCTAGCCGTACACTACGCAGGCCGAACGCCACACCACGGCCTAAGCGCCCAGCAGCTGAACCGCCTGCAGCTGTCGAAGATGCCTCTGTTCCAGCAGCCTGATGCTGCACCGTTACACGAAGGCGTGCCGTGGCGCGACATGATTTCAGATTTCTCTGACTATCGGCAAGCGGTGCAAGCATCCGTCACCTTGCTGGCATCGTTTTCGTTGATCACACGGAACGCAGACGCGTCAGTCTCCCTCCATCTTCTACTCCACGAGTGGTGTCGGGACCGTTAGTTGGATGAAGAGCGACAGCTTAACTACCAGAGAGCCCTGTCGCTGTTGGCCAGGTCCACGAAGTGGGAATTCGCTAGCGATGACTACACGGGTCGGCGGTCGTTGTTTTCGCACGTGCAAGAGCTTCTTCGAAGCCCTGGTTAGGAGGGCGCGTTGAGCGGGGAGGGAAAGATGGATGGCTAGCCCATGTTGGCTCTCATTCTGGCGGAGAATGGATGGACGAAGGATGCTCTACCGCTTGCGGAGGAGGTGGTGGCAATGCGGAAGAGCAAGCTTGGAGAAGATTATCCTGATACGCTCGCATCGCAGAACCTTCTTGCGTATCTCTCTCAAACACCAGAGGAGAGCAAATCAACACCAGAGGCTTCACATCGACCAAAGCATACTAGACTAAAGCTCCCAAGATGGCTACGCTCAGGAAAACAACAAGTGACTTAGCTCAGACACTTGTTACTGCTTTTTGCATCCATATAGAGCGCGGTATGCGACTAAACAACCTTTCTAAAAGTAAATTACAGTCCAACCAAAATCATACATTAGAATGAATTCACTAAAGCGACATAAGTAACAAATAGATACTTTCGCGGTGCAATGGCGTAATCTTCAAATTTTGTATCATACAATATCTTATGGCGTTTTCTGGTGAGCCACTCTCTACTAATCCCCAAGATCGCCCACGGCCGCGTTTTTGCACGTCTAAATTTGTAGAATCGAGCAATATTCTCCTAAGCCTAAGTTAATGGTTCAATCTCTGGGTTAGCCTTCTCTGCTTCCTCATGCCGCGGCCGTTTCTGTTGCCCAACGACTGCTGCCCCTTGGCGCTTGCGGCCTCGTCGTGGCTGATTGGACGGCTTGGCTGCTTTTGCCTCGCGCTTTTCCTGCTCCTTCACAATGTCCTCATAGCTCATGACCTTGGCTATGCCGACCACAGTTGCTTTCACAGACAGTCGCGTCGTCTTTTCATTGTTCTGTTCAAACAAAAGCCGATTCTTGTCCAAGAGCAAGGCACGGTCGGCAAAGGCTTTTTCGGCCGCATTGGCCAGCTTCTAAAGTCGGTATTTACCTCTACTATCAGGGAGGCAGTGGTCCTGTTCCATGGTTCTACGGAGTGATGTCAGGCCCTCGGCAGTCACAGGCGTGGACAACAGATCGGTAGTGGGTTGAAGATCAGTCTGGGTATTGAGAACAGGGCCAGTATTAAAATCACATGGAGGCTTCTGAATGTCTCGCAACACCACATCAGGATTCCAGGGATACAGGCCGATTTTTGTCCAACCTGACTTGATATTGCGGGATGTGAATGCGATCTCACGGGCGCAGCTATAAAGCAATATAAAGTGTTGTTTACCAACAGTGTTCACGCCTCCACGGTACAGCCGTTCCAGTTGTTCGCGGTACGCCATTTTAAGCGGCCCGAATACGCCTACGTCACACGGTTGCAGCTTGTGAGAAGTATGGGAGGGCAATCGACACAGAATGATATTGTTGTCGAAACAAAACTTCAACAGGTCCAGGGACTCGTGCGTGGCAAACCCGTTGTTGATCAGCACCCGTGGCTTACCTTGGGCTCGCGGTCACGTGAGCGGATCAAACATGTGCTGGATCCAATATAAGCTATATCTTTGTCAGTGTATCCCTTTTTTGAGCAGGCAAAGTGCCACCCGGGAGTAGGATGGGTGGTCCAGGTACTGCGATGGGTCGACGCCGGCCAAACAATGAGCGGCGGCAAATGACGACCTGCGGCAGAAATGCACTCAATAGCGGTCACCAGCGTCTGTTTGACGCCTGCTTTACGGGAGTTTCAAAGATTGTTTCGGCTTATGAGCACTTTCAGAGAATGCAAGACACTCAAGAGGACCCCCGTCTAGTCCATGTTGTAAATGGAGTTGTTCACCAATCACATTGAACTATTGGGTGACTTTGTCATGTATGTTGCGATCATGTCGCGTCCAGTCTAGAGCCTGAACCCTTCTCGCCTTGAGTTTCGGATGGCGTGCATAGAACCCTTGCGGCCAGTTCTTCCCCGGAGGTCGAACAGCCGCATCTGCGGAAGGGGCTTGGTGATGGCCGCCAGGGTTGCGTAACTGACTCGCTTGGCAGGGTCGTTCTAACTCGCAGGCACCATCATCGGCAGATCGCCGAGCTGCAATGATCTGCCGCGAAGCGAAATGCCGCTCGCGAAACATGGTTGACTTTCTATGGCTGTGGACTTGAATTCTTATAAATAATTATTCCAAATTCATGGGACTGAATTCCAGCACCCTCAACCGCGAAATTCAAGAATCTATTTTTGCACTCTCTCCACTGCTAATTTTAGCGGTATCCAAGTTTAATGACAATCCATTTTTTGGTTCCCTGGACCATGACGGTCTTGGCGGGACCGTTTTTGGACCATCTTAATGTCCTGGCTATGGTTCGAACCCGTGTCGAGCTGGTCAGCATCACGCCCTACGTTTACCCCACACCGGCATCTATGCAGTATAATGCCACCACCTATTGATGCACCTCTTCTGCCTTTCTGACATTGTCTTTGGCTATGGGGTTCCAATTGAGTCCCTCCCTGATAGAAACATTGTTAGGAATATATGCTGTCTTTTGGCATGCCGCGGATACAGTATCGTTTGGCCTAGGTAGATAAACAGTGTCGAAAATTGCAGAGGTTGAAATCGGACCCTGCTGGGTGTGGTCGTGGTCCCGGTTATGGTAATATTCGGATTTTCCCAACGTGAGCCAGCTGACGTAATTACCAGCGGCATTTATGAACTTATCCCTCGCCCAAAATGGGACTTGCCGACTTCAATCGTTTCAAATCTCCTTGCATGGGCGACACAAAGTCCCAGGTAGTTGCATTATTGACACTGTCTTATTGACGTGAAAATCTAGGTTCTTGTCGACACGGTGCGACATTGTGGAACATGAGGATAGAGTAGCCGTGAGCGACGGTGAGATTCCGAGAACAAAGTCTGGGGAAATTTTTATGATGGAACTGCAGGCATGAGATATCGCATGAATTTAGGTTGGGCTACGTGACATGTCGTGTCATACCAATGTTGATAATCGAACCGTACCGTAGTTCTCAAATAAATCCCTTGCATAGTTGACATTACTTAATTCACGTCTCAGCGCACCCGCAACTTAGCAAAAGCACTGACCACGAACCTTTGGTTGGGAAAGCCATTCAGTCATCGACAATTGACGTACAGCGTATGGTTGTAGGAAGGAAAATCTTGCTGTCAAATGGCTCGGGTACTGTAACCACTTCATGTTCGCTTGGGAAGTGGTTGAATCGTTTCAGTTCGACTCTTCCGTCGTATATAACAGCTATAGATAGATTTCAAATAGAGAGTAGAATTCTGCTTCAGAGTGAATAAATGAAATGAAAAAGAGATCGCTATCTAAGTTGCACTACTTATTTCTCTTTGGGCGAAATCGTGAGAGAAATTTAAGTTTAGAATCCGGCGGTGGATGTAACACTTCAGGCTTTGGCGATGGCTCCTTGCCTTTTTGATAAAGGGAAGCAAGAAGCCTTTCAGACCTCAACGTGTCAGAATGATCCGCCCCAAGCTTGCTTTTACGCAGTGCCACCACCTCTTCCGCCAGCTGTACTGCCTCTGCTCGCCGTCCAGTCTCGTTATATCGATTCACTAAATTGTGTATCGATTTCAAAGTCTCAGGATGATCTTCCCCAAGATTGCTTTTGTATAGTGCCACTACCTTCTCCATAAGCTGTACTGCTTCTGCCCATCGCTCAATATCACTATACTGAATCGCTAGGTTATGTATTGAGTCTAATGTGTCAGGATGATTCTCCCCAAGCTTGTTTTTACGTAGTTTCACTACCTCCTCCGCTAGCTGTACTGCCTCTGCTCGCCGTCCGGTTTCGTTATATCGATTCACTAAGTTGTGCATTAATCTTAATGTCTCAGGATGGTCCTCCCCTAGCTTGCTTTTATATTGTTTCACCACCTCTTCTGTGAGCTGTACTGCTTCTGCCCGTCGCCCAATCTCGCTGTACTGAATCGCTAGACTATGTATCGAATCTAGCGTGTAAGGATGATCCGTCCCAAGCTTGCTTTTGCGTAGTGCCACCACCTCTTCCGCTAGTTGTATTGCCTCTGCTCGCCATCCTATCTCGTTATATCGATTCACCAAATTATGCATCGATTTCAACGTCTCAGGATGATCTTCCCCAAGACTGCTTTTATATAGTGTCACTACCTCCTCTGTGAGTTGTACTGCTTCTGCCCATCGCTCAATATCACTATACTGAATCGCTAGGTTATGTATTGAGTCTAATGTGTCAGGATGATTCTCACCAAGCTTGTTTTTGCGTAGTTTCACCACCTCCTCCGCCAACTGTACTGCCTCTGCTCGCCGTCCGGTTTCGTTATATCGATTCACCAAATTGTGCATTGAATCCAATGTGTTCGAATGATCCTCTCCAAGCTTACTTTTTCGCAGTTTCAACACCTCCTCTGCCACCTGTACTGCCTGTATCCGCCGCCCGGTTTCGTTGTACCGATCCGCCAGGTTATGCATCGACTTTAATGTGTCCGGATGGTCCTCCCCGAGCTTACTTTTCCGCAACGCAACCACCTCCTCTGTTAATTGTAGCGCGTCTACTCGTCGTCCGGCCTCACTGTACCCAGTCGCCAGATTGTGCATCGACACCAACGTGTCTGGATGATCCATTTTAAGCTTGCTCTTGTGCAGTTCCACCACCTCTTCCATCAACTGTAGGGCATCTATTACCCATCCACTCTCTGAGAGAATTAAAGCTAAAACGGGCCACTCATGTATTTTATCTTCCTTGTTCAACCCGTTAAGCTGATTCCCCAGTCGTAGAAGCTCGTGCACATGGAACACCAATGACCGCCGAAAAGTGTAATCCTCACTCGCAAACTCCCAATTCACAGAAGTGGCCAACAGCTTAAGTGCTCGCTGGTAGCTGGCCTGGCGCTCCTCATCTTCGGATGTTCGATCGCGACACCATTCATGCACCAGAGGATGGAGAGACAGGGAAACATTCGAATTTCTCGTGATCAGCGAAAACGATGCAAGCAAGGTGATCGATGCTTGCACGGCTTGTCGATACTCGAAAAAGTCTGAGATCGTGTCGTTCCACGGTAAGTAGTCGAGGGCTTGTGTTGGCTGCTGCGACCGCGCCCATGCGTGATAGAACATCTGCACAGGAATCTGGTCGTGGTGATAAAATCCGAGGAGACTCAGTAAGCTAAGTGCATGATGAGATACTGCATCCTGCTGTGACTCTATCATATCCACCGACACTTGCCATGTGGTGTAAACCGAGTGCTGGTAATCCGAGCCGAGATGCGCGGGTAAGTAGCGTAGTAAAATTCTTTTCCGTCTCTCATAAATGTCGAGGTAGTCACGCAGTGAGCACGAGGTCTCCCGAATATAAGCGCCCGCCTGCACGATAGCAAGCGCAAGATGG
This sequence comes from Pyrenula aspistea, assembly GCA_021030945.1. Lineage (NCBI taxonomy): Eukaryota > Fungi > Ascomycota > Eurotiomycetes > Pyrenulales > Pyrenulaceae > Pyrenula > Pyrenula aspistea. The sequence continues at coordinate 24,747 of JAGFML010000145.1, forward strand.
CCAAGCGTCTCCACGATTACCCTGCTTTCTTCCCGGAGATCTTGTGATGGGGTCGTTGTGCCATAAATCATCTTACCGAGGAGGGTCAACGAATCATCAAGCGAAAGTCGTCCAACTTGTCGGGAGCCCACGGTATTATAGTATTGACACTGAGGATTGCGGCTGGTAATGATAATGTCGCCTCGATTACCCACCGGTAAATACGGACTCAGCGGGAGATTAGGATCGTCAGCATTATCGAACACAAGAAGCCAAGCTTCAGAGGTATGAGCCAGCCGTCGCTTGACGCTGTCGACATTCTCCTCGACTTGGAGGAGGCGGGCAAATTGCGCGAAAGACTGCTGGATACTCTCATCTGTACTTGCATGGACCCAAAAGATACCCCAGTATCTGAGGTATCCGCCGTGTTAGGAAGAGTATTCTAGTTTAACCTTAGAAGTTTACATACCTCTCCCGCTGATCTTGCACGTATTTGAGACAGATCTGAGTCTTGCCCGATCCTCCCAACCCAAAGAGCACAAATCGTTGTTGATGCTGTCTTAGCGATAACGGTCCTATGGCCAATGACGTGGTGAGATGTTGGAGGTCTTCATCACGTCCCGTAAATATTGGGCTCAACAGATGAGGGACTTCAAAATGTGCGTTGTATGAAACTGAAATATCATTTAACCTATAATGACTCTTCCTTCTCGTCCTATTCATTGACACGTACCCGATTGCTCGTTCGCGTTATATTGTGGTTGATTCTTCATCCTCTTGATTCTCTTATATACCTTTAAGAAGGTGTTATCCTGGTCAGTCTCGAACTTACACATCGCACTGTGATCCGCGTCGACCGGGACCTGTTCTTCATGACTGACGTCGAGAAGGGCGGAATGCTTCTCCACAATCTGAATCAAAGTTAGCCTTCGAACTCCCATCCCGTAGCTGCGGCTCTCGTACTATACCAGAAAATCCTCTCATCGTACATTGCTCATAGAAGCTATACACCTTATAGTCCGGTAGCTGAAAACGAAAATCGGTCGTCAACCGCAGGAGAATATCTGAGTTTGTTTGGAGAGTCGATATAAGATGTGGAGGAGGCCGATGGCTCACAAACTGAGCGACATTCGCCAGTACTTTACTATACGTCGCCTTGTCGCTACCCCGATGTGGCGTGCCTAGAAAGATAAAACCTACCGTTGCAAGCTTGATCGACTCGTATAATGATTCTAGCCGTGCTTGGAGGAGAGCCTAGAAAATCATCAGCAGTCGATATCTTTTAGATAGTTCTAGCGCCAGCGTACTTGTTTTACCACTATTCCGCCGAGAGAGTGTGCGATAAATATTAGGGGACGTTGAACTTCCTAATCTAGGATCAGTATCGTCTTCACTCACGCGTCGTCCTTATTCTGTACCTCTGGCTCCTCTCTCTTGTCCACTAGGCTAGTCAGCAGGCTCTTCGCGTGGTCAATCACCTCCGCGGTTGACCGTCCGAAAGCGGCGGCGGCGTTGTAACCGAAAGTCATAATGCGAGCATCAGGGATGTGTTTCGGGAGGAAATCTTTTAGCCAGAACGCTTTAGACTTCGGGTGCGTCCAGGTGTCGATGGCATCGCCGCCGAGGCCATGCACGGCCACTATACTAAAATGAGGCTGCGGTTAGCGAAATCCATTTAATAACAGTAGATCACAGCCAGTGGATTCAAAAGAGGCTCACTCAATGGCGGGTGACGTCGCTGTGTCTTGGGTAGGGTATACAACGGACAGCGCCATAGGGAGGTAGTGAATCGACTAATTGAGCTGTCTGTACAATTTCGCGTATAGAAAATCCACGATATTCACCTCGCGGCGTTGCTGTAGTTATCGACGGCGCAGAGAGTGATTAGGAGATGATGAATCAGTGTGGCTCGACGCTGCAGCAACAGCAACATCGTTGCAGCCTCGAGCGGTCCAGCCGCTGGGTGCGTCGATAGGTGCTAGGCTTTGAGCCTGTGTAACATGGTTGAGGGCTGGACTCGGGCGGGGAGAAGTGTGGCCCTCTCAAACATCACGTGCGAGCTACACTAATTATTCAAGGAAAAGTAAGCCACACAATAGTGGCTAGGGCTCGATCTGTAGCGTTGCGTTACTGGTGATATACGCGCCGCCATACTCGGTCCGGTCCTCGGCTGTTTCTTCGTCTGCGTCGACGTACCTGACTGGGATTCTCTTAAGCACGAAATATCAACATAGATGCTAGAAAACAGAAGGTACGGGTCCAATTATTATCTTTAGAGTGGTTGAATCTTACTGTTATATATTCATTTCTTCAGAATGAGGAAAAAAGGACTACTAACGTCTCCATGGCATTATAATCGTTCTAGCTGTTTCTAGGAAGGTCTCAAGAACCTGAGTTTGAAAATGACAAACTCTCGTATTTATGAATGAAAATTGTCCTTCGTATAGAAAAGTGGTCACGTAGTATGAAAACGTCCAATAACAATCCATTGAAGCTCTACGTGACGTAGAAATGGTGCTGGCAGTCGAAGTACCGTGGGCTTATTCCACCACGCAGGGCGTTTCACCACGCCGGGATGTCGATTAGTATCACAAATTCACTCTTCCCGAATTAGTCGCTCTATTTTACTTCGAGTATATCATATTTTACTTATAAAGCAATTATTATTATAATTATATTAGAAATTTTCAACACTATAATTCTTAATAAAGGCTTTTAAATAGTGCTTTATTAGACCCTAGTCTACCTTTAGTAAAGGTTTGTGAAAACCTTATATAAGGAATAGTCATGTGGCTAGTTATATAATGTTTGGTGCGGCTGATTTATTTATTTATTTTCTATAGACGCGCTAACATACCTCTTTTCCTTCCTTTAGCTTAATATACACTATCCATAGCCAATAATAGCTTAAGGCCATTTAAACTTATTTTTATTACAGCTGTTCCTCATAAGGTTGTTATGAAACTAAAGGAATATATTTACTATATATAAAAGGCGGCTCTCTGGCTCTTATACTAATGTAGTATAGTAAACATAATTAGTATAATGGGTGGTTTAGAAGTACGCTTCTACTCCTAATTTATAACATTTTATAGATTAGGCTGCCTCCTTGATAATATGCTTTTAGAGTTGTCTTCAAGATAGTAACTTCCGTCCTGAATATATTATGCTAAGTGGTTATTAAAATCTCAAAATAATAGATAAAGAAGTAGACGCTTAATTAAGTTATTATCATATGGATTAAAAGAAACTTCGGGAAGCAATATAATATTGAATAAATTTTCATTTAATAAACAATCAAGAATGCTCTAATCATGGAGTCGTGCCGCAATCTGGTTAAATGTCTGCTCTGGTAGGTCCGATCATCCACAAAGTACATTAACGGCAGCCCGTTAAATAGCCAAATCTTGATCCTCAAGTCGTGCCGCGATCTGGTTCAGTGTCTACTCTGGTAAATTCGATCGTCCACCGAGTGCGTCAACAGCAGTCCGTTAAACGTCCCTATTTTGATCCTTAAGTTATACCGCGATCTGGTTCAATGTCTGTCCTAATAGGTTCGATCGTCCACCGAGTGCGTTAATGGCAGCCCGTCGAATAGCCCAATCTTGATCCTCGAGTTGTACCGCGATCTGATTTAGTATCTGCTCTGGTAAATCCAATCGTTGACCAAGTGCGTCAATAGCAGCCCGTCGAATATATCTATTTTGATCCTCGAGTTGTGCCGTGATCTGATTCAGTGTCACGGCCTGCCAAGACCATATCGCCCCTGGCTATTTAGAGACCGCCGTCCCTCGAACCCTTTCTACTCTGTAAGCGTTCGTTTAGCAGAACCCATCAGGCCAGTACTTGGAAACCCACTGTATCGAGATCATTCCTGCTATATTATCGCTACTGTGGTAGTTACCTGGACCTCTCCTAGAGGTCTTTCGGTATCTATTATTATGCTATCCCATGCCTGTGTTAGTGCTAACAATTTGAACGCTTTATTCACCTGTTTTGGCAGAGGGATTGCCCGGTAATAGAGTACTGTAAAAATGTCTGGTTTATTGGCGGAGGATAATCCGCCCTTTAACTAAAAGACTTCAGATGTAGAAGGCAATAAAAATAAGGAAAAAGAAGCTCAATTTGTTATTACTAATGCAGGTAGTACCCCTTAAACTGCCTCAAGATCTTATATAATACAAGTTTTCCTCTATTAGCCTCTATTTAACCTTTAGAAAACCTCTAGTAGATATCTAGGAGGCTTAGAAACACAGATTAATGAGGAGACGGTACAACAAGAACCGATCAGAATCATAGTCCTACAGCAGCGGCTTATAGAGATAGAGACTGCACTCATTCTAGAAAGAGAGGGCGGCCCTTAAACCGTCAACATTTTCCAGTATTACGAGCAAAAGGTGCTGCTGGAGAAGCTTGACAAGGAGTAACAACAGGGACATAAACGAGGCCCTTTGTCAACCCCTCTGGTTAAGGGAGAGATGCAAGGACGCCCGCAGATCTCTAATCCTTCTACATATCTCGCCAAATCCATAAAAGAGCTATAGGAGTGGCTCTCGTCAATGAAGGATTGGCTGGATTGGTATTAGATATTAAAACAAGAATGGATCCCTACCATCTGAAAGTTTTTTAAACCTAAGCCAAAGACTTTTTAGAATATGAAAGAAGCTTTGCAGTCTGTGAGGATATAGTTGCAATTTGAAACTTAGTATAAGAACAATCTTGAGAATTCTACTAACAGAATTGTGAGAATCACCAACCAGCTGTGCAAGACTATCCAAAAACTTGGCTAAACAGTCCATAATTATCTGATATATTATAAAAACCTGCAGATTAAGCTTTTTTATAGTCTATTTATGTGAGGTCTATAATGGTGACAACAGGCAGAAAGCCTAGGAACTCTCATAATGGCTGCTTATAGCCCCGTTCGATCATAGACTCGAAGCTGGAGGAAGGTAAGTATGCAGAGATCCAGCCGTGTGGTAAATCTACAAGGTCTTGGCGTGCTTGGCATTGCCGGTAGTGCGTTTTACAGGCGTGATAACTGCCCCCTCCCTTCTGGAGATTCGCCCTCGAATCTCCGTAGAATAGATTGTGTCTAAAGTTCTCTATGCAGCCTATATTATACCTATTTGATCATGAAACACTAACGTTTCTACATTAATAACTAAACGCTTTGGTTTAATTTTTTATAGTGTATGCCAATTCGGCTATACTTCAGTACATGCGGTTTGCGAGCCTTGTGGCCTATTTAAACCTCACTTTAATAATCACAGGCTATTGTTTATAATACAAGCTATTTAAGGTGCCTGATTGCTATTATAACTATTCAGGACAATTAACTGTAATTTAACAATGTTTAGACATATTAAGTTATTCGCACAATACATTGTGCGCCCATTGGTTAATACTTGTAACCATGCTGTTGCAGTATAATACCCACAACCCAATTGCCCTTTTACATTCCCGTAGGAATTACTATAGGTTTACAGTCAAATATAGTTCAAAAAGCTTCCCTCTATATGCCTAGATCCAGATGTGTTATTACAGTTGGAATTGCATTATAGGCGGGGTTAGCCATTCACATTGTCCATTTTGTGGTATCTCCAAAGAGACAGCAAATAGATTTCACAAATGTATAATTGTCTGTAACTGTACTCTGTTCTATGGATAGAGTATTTTATTAACATGCGACATTATTTCACTATTGTAAAAATGTTGTATTGTAGTCTATGCATTAGCTGTGTACTAGTATTATTTCAGGCGGCATCGTGATACTTTGGATTACAATTTATTCAGATTGCACACCTTAATCCCAGTGTAAATTAGGCACGCAATAAGCATCTACTATAATACATTTATTGTATTGTAGACTATAGAGATTTAATAAATAACAATACCATATTAACCCATTAAAGGCGTCAATTATTTAGTATTTTATTGTCGTGAATTGCACAATAGAATTTATCGTTGTGCAGGCCGGTCTATAGGTTTAGTATTCCGTTAAGCGAGCTTAAATATCTCACTCTTTACCTACCGTTCTTTTAATTCTTTCTTTTTTTCAACCCACCAAACTCTTACTCTAGTATAACATCTCTTTAATGTTGTGTTAACCCTGTTGCTTTGCACTTGTACTAATGTACCAGTAGACTATTGATAACAGAATCTCTGGTTTTCTCTAACACTTCTTGTGAGTTCTTTATAATATTGATTTGCTATTTATTAATGCTAATTTGACGCGTTTAAAGCTTTATTTAAAATGTTTAACTATTAAGTAAATATTATGTCCACAACTTGCGTATTTTAACAGTGTTAATATATCGCAGATTAATGATTCTATCTGATGTTGCTGGTGCCTCTGGCACTTTACCCACAGTCTGAGTGATATGGGTGCTTTAGTGGTGGTACAGCAAGGCTGCAGATATAACCTTTTGGTTAAATGTGTTCAGTGTGTTGTAAACTACAAGAATTATTTTGAAATAAGTATATGCTTTTTAATGTTACTTTAAGTATAATATTAATGTAAGTAGGTACCTATTAAGTTAAAAAGTTCGGCCAGAGAGTTTATTTGGGGTGTTAAGTTGGCTGCTATTGGACAGCAGTAATAGAACTGTAAGTTATTGCGATTTCATTTTTTACACTTTTTATTGACGTATTATAGTTAATCAGGTTCAGGAGCTCGGTCTGGCCCTGGAGGTTAGAATGCGACAAGCAAATCGCGCTGCTTATGCTGCCAGTGGTAGTGCTCCTTTCGCTTCCCCTTGCTGCCCCACCGCCCCTGCTGCTGCTGCAGTTGCTGATAATGACGACAATGATGACGACGATGATAAAGACGAGCCTGTCCCCTTCCACCTTCACTGTGCCACCTCGGCCTTGCCCTTAATGTTTGGGCTCTCCATCTCCTCCGCCGCCGCCTCCTCAGCCTTTGAGCCAATATTTAAGCGATCTGCTCAGCTGTTGATACATGCTTTGCAGTATTATCACAATCTCCTTACCGGCTTTATAAGTTATCTTCAAAACACATATTTTTTACATACTAATTAATTTAGATTAACAATCCCTCTAGCAAATGGGAACTTTTTGACCTTTCGGTCTCTAACTCTCTCTTTCTTTCTCTTACTGCTAATAAAAACGATAAAGAAAAAGATAATAGAATTAGTAATGCTTTTTTTAAGAGTAATAATAATATAGAGAAATAAGTTTATTCTTTAGGCTACTTTTATAGTATATTTTTATAATTTTAGACTATTTAATGAGACTTTTTGCGTTTTGTTAATATAACTATATTTTATACCTGTTTATTATATAATTTGCACTGTGATTTTATAACATTAAAATATGGTTGTTTTTTATATAACATATTTGCATCTTATTTTGTACTTGGTGATGCTTTGGCATTATACTCTAAGCTTGTAATTTAAGTATGCTATAGTGATAGACGGCTTCTGCGCTATTTATAATCATAAGGTGCACTGCAAAATACATCTCGGCCTTTTAGAGTTGGTGCAGGTGGATGAGCGTTCTACTGTTTAATCACCTCTGAAGCATGGTTAAGATTCTCTGCTAGTTTTTAAATACACTCATTATAAGAAAATCCTTTTTAGAGCATTTTATAGAAAGTGGTATCTTTTTGTATCTTTTTGTTAATAACTTTATTTACTTTTTATTTATTTTTATTATTAATAAACTTAACTATAAGAATACTATTAGAACAATTTTAATATAATTTAAGCAAAAATATGTAAAATATAATATAAGTTTTGCTAAAGGATTTAAATAAATCAAGCTAATAGGCATTTAATTTTATTTATTTTACTATCAAAAAGGGTCTAATATATTAGTCTGCCAGCTTTTGGTTGACTTGGCGAAAACGCAAATTCTTAATGAACAGTATGACCTGCTGGCTTTCTTTGAAGTGCATTTTCTTGCACTTTTTATTATACTATTTCTCTATAGCGTGATTCACTTTAGCATATGTACTCTGTGCATCTTTAAAACTCTGTTGAATAGCAGTTGCATCTTTTCTGCCCTTTGTATTAATTGTGTTCACAGTTGGCGGCTCAACATTTATATATAGACTAAAACTAAACTTTAAAATAATGTCATTTAGCGTCTGGCTAGTTGTTTAGTTGACTACATTATTCGCAGCGAACTGGGCTCCAGGTAGAAAACCTGTCCAATTATTCTAATGCTAATTAATATAGCAGCACAGGTAGATTTCCAAGGTCTAATTTATATATTTTGTTTGCCCATTGCTTTGTGGATAATAAATGGTGATAAAACACTATCTAATTGTCAAATAGTAGCATAATGTTCCTCAATAAGAATTTGTGAGAGTTGAGCCTCAGTTGCACATAATGGACTTTAGAACCCTATACTGCAAGAATATTTAATTAATTATAAGCTTGGCTAATGTCTCTACACTAGTGTCTATTATATGTGATATAAAGTGAACCATTTTTGATAGCCTGTATATCACAACTAAAATCATATTAAAGATATTTTAACCTCATTTTGAGGGTGATAGTCCCACAATGAAATTTAATGAGATATTTTGCTATGGCCTTTCTGGTTAAGGTAATGGCACCAATTCCTTATAGGGCTTGTGCCTAGGAATCTTCATCCTGTTGTAAATCGAACATATTTCAACATATTTCTCGATATTAGTATTAAGCTCTGGCCACTAGTAGAAACGTTTGATAATTTTGCGGGTACGTTTCTGGCTAAAATGCCCGCCTTGCCACAGGTTGTTGTGATTTATTTGGAGAATTTTCTGCTAGATAGGGCTATTATGCGGTATATAGACGGCATGATTTTAACACATAATCCCATTTTTGTTCTGGGATTAATCACTTTGAAAAAATTTTTTCAAAACATGGCTATTTCTCTATTATTTTTTGACATAGAATTAATTCTTTAATTATAAATCTAATATAAATAAAATAATGGCATTAAGAATTATCATATATTAACTCTAGGTACTACTACTATATCCAATCTCTAGATCCTCTAGCTGATCCTTTTTCGGTCTGTGACCTCTTTTAGGTTTTGAGCTTAATTTTAGCTCTAGAAGTTCAACATACTTAGTGTCAATCTGGGCCCTGTGAGATAAAGTAGATTCGCCTCCACTTTCATGGTGTAGTGCCACTACTGTTAGTACTCTTCTTCGAGAGCCTGATACTCTGTGGGTGTCTTCTCCACCCTAGAGTACATTTTACTGGCTATTTTTTAGATACTAAAAATGCATTGGAATCCCTTATATTAGCATTCCTACCTTAGAGACTTCTCTCTGGTTATGCATATGATGGAAAAACACAGTTATTTTAGACTTTTTTTAAATAAAATCCTATAGAGGGTTTTTCTACTGTTTTGATTAGTCTCTGTGGTCATATAATCTAGCTTTTGTGATAGGCTGTTAGCAGGGTTTTTTTTATCCTTCTGCCATTAAATAACAAAGTTAAAGAGAGTAAGGGACAATGCCCAGCATATTTGCTTTTTTTTAATTATTTTTGTATTTATAAAGCTTTAGAGGGCTTTATAATCAGTAAAGACTATAACACTCTTTACAAATGCTTCAAGGTAGTAGCATCACTTTTAGAAAGCGTTTACAATTGTAAATATCTTTTAATCACTTGTTATCTAATTTTATTAAGTTTTATTAAGTTTTTTAAAGAAATATACTACCAGTTTCTAGTTATTTTAACTTTATTTATCACTTTTTTTATATAGTTGTATATGAATTACCCTAATACTATTATAAAATATATCTAACTTAATTCTGGATTAGTGATTAGAATTAAAGTAAATTAGCAATAGCTCCTTTTTAAACTTATTTTTTAGCTCTTAAAATACCTTTTAAGCAGATGTTAACTATTTAAATTAACCAGTTTTCTTATCCTTTATTATTCTTTTAAAAAGGTTAATAATGGGCGCAACTATTAAAAAATATGTTTTAATAAAGTTCTAATAGAAGTTAATGAATCTAAATAGTATTTGAACGTTCTTAAAGAAGTGAAGGTTTAGCTAATCCTGAATAGTGACAATCTAACTAAAGTTTATTAAAACACTATTAGTATTAATTTGATACTTTAGGAAATTAATAATCTGTATATAAAATTAGCATTTTAACAGTTTAATGAAAAGGCTATACTGGATTAGTTATTTAAATACTAAACGAACATGTTTTATATACTCTTTATATAAGTTATTATATATGATAATATTATTTATATATACAATATAGCACTAATTAAAAAGTCTATTAAAGGCTTTATTTACATATGCCTAAAATGTGGCAGACGCATTCGTCAGCCTAAAGGGCATAATAAAGAATTTGAAGTAACTATATCGCATTTGAAATACCATTTTTCACTCTTTGCTATATGCAATCCTTATATGGTAGTATATATCTCAAAAGTTAAGCTTAATAAAGTACTTAGCTTTAGAGAGTTGATCAAACACCTCTAGAATGAGAGATAATAGGTACCAATTCTTCACTATAATTTTATTTAAATTGTAGTAATTAACATACAGTTGAAGTGAACTGTCCTTCTTCTAAATAAACAGAATTAATACACCTGTAGGAGATTCACTATGCTAAATCTATCTCTGCTATAAATTCTTTTAAATCTAATTATATAAAACCTATAACTCAATTGTGCTTAACTTATAGAGTGGATTATATAGTAGCTATTTACTTTTTTCTAGCAGAATAGTATATTATATTTAAAAATCTTTAGATAACTTTAATACACCAGTTTTGAATGTAATTTAATAAAAATTTAAATACTTTTTAAATAGTTTAAACTTTTTTACCCTAATAGTGGCAATTGTTAACCCTATTATAAAGAAAAGTTTAATAGAAGTAATTTTAATGTAAAAAATGTTATAAAAATCTGCCTTTAAGTTTTTCTATATTTCTTTTATAGGAAAGACTTTAATTAGTAAATTTGACTAATAATATTATATATTATCAGATTAGTGGATATTAAGATTAATTATACCTAACTAAGCCTTACCTAGTATTATATTGTACTTTCCCAGATCTATAGTTAGAAAAATATATAGTATATGCTTTTCACATTTATTTAAATTTAAAATAAACATATTTAACATGTATTATTTATATATTTGAATAAACTATCTATTAATTGTCTAAACTTACACTTATATACAAGTTGCCTTAAGTTTTATATTAATTACTATACACTAGCTAATATAGTTAGTTATATTAGCGCTGGAATTAATAAATATATGAAGAGTTTAAAACCTATTCATTTCGTGTACTCTAATATCAAGAAATAAACATTCTCTAGATTTTAATGCCCTTTTAATAGAACCTAGAACAACAGTAACATCCAGTACATTATTCTATACTAGTTTTTTAGTGTAGGTTTGTCCTTTTTAGGTTTAGTTTTGTTTTTAGACTTCTGTTGGGCCTTTTACTGTAAATATTGTTTATAATTGTGAGCCTTATATCTATAAGATTGGCATATATTGCACTTGCCCTTAAAATGCTCTAGTTCAAATGCTGGATTATTGTTTGGTGAGGATCTCTTATCTAAATTTAATTTGCCAGTATTTTTACCGGTTTTTTTAGTTAAATTATAATTATTTTTTGGGCGTGATTTTAATCTAATATTAAATTTAAAATTAACATGTTTTATAGTTAATACTGTTCTTCTTTAAAGAGGATTTTTAAATTTAAAAGTTTCTTTCTTTATTTTATTACAGTTAAAGATTTTTTTAAACTGTTAAATAGCTTTAATAACTTTTTTTTTAAATTTAATTTTAAAAAGCTCTATAAGAATAGTTTTACAGATTAGTTTTTACAAATAGTTAAAAAACTTATACACTTTAACCTTATTTTAATTAAAATTTTTAATCTCTTTTTTTAAAAAATTAAACTTATATATAAACTGTGTAATTATTTTTATTTTTTTTTATTTAAAAGTTTTAATTTTCTAAATAATTTTAATAATTTAATTAATTAAAGTTTTAATAGTACTATATATAAATATTATAAACTTTTTTCAATTTTACTATTCTAAAATGACTTTGTTTTAAATAGTACTTCACACTGTTATACTATTTTTTTTAAGAGTGTTACTAGTGAGCTAAATCTAGTTAGTTTTTAAAGGATTACCCATAAGCGACCATTGGCTATAACATTTATTCTCCTACTTTTACAGCTTTATTTAATTACCATTATTGAGCTTAAGCTTGAACTTTGGTAGCTTAGCATACTTGAGATATTTCGCTAGAGGTATTTTAGCTGTTTTACTAGCAGCTTGCTTTTAAATATCATTTAAAACATCTGCTGCAAAAGTCCCAGATCAGTTCTTATTGTTTATTTGTGTACACAGCCTTGTGATATTCGCTCTCTTCTATTGTTTTTTAACCAGCTGATTAAAATGCTCCTGTAAAGCATTAAGATTATTGTTTCCAATATTATTGGAAATATTTCCATTAAAATTGCCTTTAAGAAGGCCTTTAATCGTAAAAGGGGGGCGATTATTGCGCATTTTGTTGTCGTTTTGAACCGTGTTTTTAGAGGAGTTTGTCGGTTCTGTTTGAGCAGCGGTATCATCATTCAACATAGCTATTGCCGGGTTGCCACTACCTATAGGTCCTATAGTCCCGCTATAGAGGACTTGTAATGTAAATTCTAATATAAATATTGTTTATTTAACCGTAAATTGAATAGAGGTAGATGTCATAACAGTAAAATAGAGTTCCTTTACCTTCTAATAAGTTAAGGGTATTAAGCTTTAAGAATTGTGAAGTTTATAATGGTAATAACAGGCAGAAAGCCTAAGAACTTTTATAATGGCTGCTTATAGCCCTGTTCGATCATAGACTCGAAGCTGGAGGAAGGTAAGTATGCAGAGATCCAGCCGTGTGGTAAATCTACAAGGTCTTGGCGTGCTTGGCATCGCCGGCAGTGCGTTTCACAGGCGTGACAATTTATTGAAAAGCTGTATGTATAGGGAGATTTTAACGGGCTGTGACCTGAGCTTCATATAGAGACGCTTAGGGACTTCTAGAATATTAAAATTAGCTTAAAGAAGGTCTCTATTATTGCCCAGAAGTACAAACAGCTGTTAAAAAGGTTGTTAGTTTTGACCCTAAAGATGCTTTAAAGGACCTTTAAGAAAAGTCTAAGGAGGTTCCCTTGTAAAAAGGAAGTGGCAGACTCATAGAAGGCGTTAAGAAAATCTTCTCCTATATAACCTTCCCCTTCAAGACCTTCCTCTAGTGGTAGGTTCTCTGAGACCTACTATACCTGCAGCTAGCCGGGCTATATGTAGAAACAGTACCCACAGAATAAGGGCTAGAAGGCCAAGAGGTTGGAAAACCGCAAAATCTAGTTCTCGCTTTAGTGGCTCTAGGTTGGAACCTAACTAGAGTGAAGCAGTCTATATGTATAATTTGTAATGTGGTCCTTCGATTAGAACAAATCTAGCGGTCCACATATGCCCTTATTAATATAGAGGCTAAGAAAAACTTTATTAACTAGTATCTGATGGTAGAAATAGGTCTTAAAGCAGACTAAAGTAACTTTTAAGCTTATACTATAAACAAATACCGCGTGCTAATTTACAGTAAATATACTCTATTTACTCTCGCTACAAATTGTGTTTAGCAATTGAGAAATAGCAAGCATCAATATCTAGCTATAAATATAGAAATATATAATATAATTCTAGGCTATCTTTAGCTAGTTTAAAAGAATCCTAATTGCTATTTCTGCTAAAAAGAATAGTATTTTAAAAATGAACTTTTATCTATTTTTATAGTGTTTATAAAGAAACTTTTAATAAAGGAAACTAACATTATTAATATTAACATTTTGTTTTTTGTTTCTCTAATAGTGAAACATAAAAGGAAAAATCAGGGACTGGTTTAACAAATTGTTGGATACTAGTGAAGCCCCAGGCAACCTCTAGAAGAGGTTTGGAGGACCCTAGAAGCTATAGGTATTAAGGGTAAGCTTCCTCCAGAGCACGCCGAGTATGCAGATGTGGCTTTAGAAGAAGGCTCTAAAGCTCTCCCGGACGAGTTCTAGATCCAACATGGAATTGACCTAGAAGCAGGAAAGGAACCCCCTTTCAGGCCTCTCTATTCCCTGTTCGGGCTGGAATTTCAGACCCTGCGCAAGTATATTAAAGAGAATGAGGCTAAAGGAGGAATTCGTTCTTCTTTATCTACAGTTAGCATCTCTATCTTATTCATTAAAAAAAAGAATAGTAGTTTATAACTATATGTAAATTACCAAAGTTTGAATAAAATTACTATTAAAAATTAATATCTCCTTTTTCTAATTTATAAAATTATTAATTAATTAGTTAAAATAAAGTAGTTTATAGTTTTTAATTTTTAAAAAATATATCACTATATTTAAATTAGGTTTAAAAATAAATAAAAAACTGTATTCTATACTTAATATAAGTATTATAAATATATAATTATGTTTTTTAATTTAATAAATATTTTTATCCTATTTTAATTCTATATTTATAAAGTTTTTAAAAGGTTTATTAATATTATTTATGTAATATATATTAACAATATTCTAATTTTTAATGAAATATAAAAATAGTATATTAAAAATATTAATATTATATTAAAATAGTTTAAAAAAGCTAATCTTTTTATTAATTTAACTAAATGTAAATTTCACACACAATTAGTGTCCTTTTTTAGCTATTATATTACTACTGAAAGTGTAAAAATAGATCTAGCAAAGGTTAAATGTATTATAGATTAGCCAGTCTCTGAATTCTATTACGATATTTAGGTCTTTTTAGGATTTACTAATTTCTATTAACAGTTTATATCTAAATACTTGAAAATTATATACTCTTTTACTGATATATTAAAGGGTATAAAAAGAGGCAGAAAGTTGGGACCGTTTCTATAGTTTAATAAAACTTAAGATACATTTAACGCGCTAAAGGACGCATTTTGTGGTAATGAAGTCCTTATATATTTTCAGGATTATCTGTCTTGTCGGATTGAGATTGATATATCTGGGTTTGCCATCGTCAGTAATGTTTTCTAGTTTTATATTATATTTGAGAGGTCTTTAGGAGAGGTTTAGGGTATTTTTAATCTAGGTTCTAAAAAATAATACATGTGGTAACCTATTGTATTTTTTTTATAGAAAATAACTTCTATAGAAAAGAACTATAATACTTATAATAGAGAATTATTTACTATTATTAAAGCCTTTAAAGAGTAATATTATTATTTTAATTGGACTAAAAAGATAACTTAAGTTATTATAGATTATAAGAATTTGCAGTACTTTTTTAACATATGAATAATGTTAGAGAGGCAAATCAGATAAGCTGAATTGTTTGCGGTCTATAATTTTGAAATTATCTACTATAAGGGGACGTTAAATTCTGCTAATCCCTCTTCGCGGCAAAGTGACTATAAAAATGCGGAAGCTCTTTTTAAAAGAGGTTTGCCGGTTCTCCAGAATGTATTATAAAAGGCTAAATGTCGAGCTAATTATTTAGTTCAAATAGAACCTAAAGAAGATAGAATTACCCTTAAGGCCCTGTGTGTGAGAGTTATAATATAAAATCAAGCGGCCAAGGTATATAAGACATCTTTACAGTTATTTGCAGTAACCAAACGAAGAAGGTGCAGAAAACTCGCAAAAGATAGACCTATGAATCTGAATCTTCCCACAGGTAATGCGAAAAAGCCTATATATTTTTGCAGAGAGGCTAGGCAAGCTTTTGAAAAAGTATCACCCTATAGAAATATTTTTAATACTTTTACTAACTATTTGTTATATTTATAGTTTAAGGATGTTTAATATATAAAATAGGGCTAGAAGGCAGCCTCAAATATTAAAAAGTATAAAGGTAAGTGACAAATAGACTATTAAAATCTAATATTATGTAATAGTAGGATTTTTATTTTTAAAGATTCTGCAATAAAAATAAAGATTTTGTGTAAATATTATAATAATTTATAGACTAGAAAGTATTAAAATATTAAATGAATTAAGAATACTATTTGTTAATAGTTTGTATAGCTAAAGCTACTAAAGGATATTAATAACTATATTAAGTTTTATAATATTTACTAGAGGATAAAAGTATTAAAATATAAGCTTTATAGTTTCTTATAATTTTTACCAGTTTCAATCAAAGTATAATAACATATTATAATAGACTTTATTATTAATTTCTCTATATCTCTAAAAGAGTTTTAGAATAAGTCTATAAAAAATATAGTATTAGTTGTTATATATTAATATAGCAAAATGGTTTAATATATTTCTTATAGAAAAGATATTAATACTATAGTTATAGTTTAGCTATTTATAAAAGAAGTCTTTTTAAAGTTTAATATATTAGAATTTATAATAATTAATAAAGGATTATTATTTACTTTAATTTATTGAAATACTTTATGTTACTATCTGTATATATAATAAAGTTTTTTAATTATTTACTATTCTTAAACTAATAGAGTAACTAAAAGACAGAATTAGATATTAAAAGCCTACCTATGCTACTATATTAATTACTATTAAGATAATTAAGTAGATTAATTGTTAGCTATAGAATAAATATATAATAATAGTATACACTTAGTAACTAAAGTAATACTATTTTAGATATATAAAAACTATAAATTATATTAAGAAGTTAATTTAAAACAAAAATTCTCTTTAAAGATTTCATAAAGTGTGTTTAAAAAAGAAATAGCAATAACAATAAAAACTGTATAGAATTAAATAAAAGATTGGCTGCAAAAGGTATAAGAATTAATGACTAAATTTTATAATAAAAAAAGAACTTTGTAAAGCTTTATATTAGATTAGTAAGTAATATTTATTTATAAAAATTTAATAGTTAAACAATTAAATATTAAACTTATAGATAAATTTACTAGTCTATTTACTGTCCTATAAACAATTAGTAAAAATATTTACTGTTTATAGCTACTAGATAAATAGTATATTTATTCAGTCTTTAATGTAGTTTTATTGGAATTATACTATACTCACTCTGAATTTAAGTTTATTATGTTAAACATTATAGATAGTGAGATTGAATAGGAGGTAGAGGACATTTAAAATGGTTTTGACAAATATGGCAGGTTTAGAGTACGCTGGAAGGAATAGCCAGGCTAGGAAATGTGGAAACTGAAAAGCAATCTGAAGAATGCAGCTAAGATTCTTGAAGCCTATTTATCTAGGCGCCGAAAGAGTTCTAAATGAGCTCTAAAGAGATCCTATAAGTAGTTAATTAATCAAATATTGCTTTATTTCTAGAGTAGTATTCTATAATATAGAATGTGGTTTAGGTAATTTTTAAATAACTTTTAGAAGAGGTTTGCCAACTTTATATATAAATAAACTTCTATTAGATAAATAATCTGTTTTTTTTAAAAATTTAGGCAAGCTAAATGTAATGATAAAAAAGAGATAGCTAAGTGTAGCGCTAGCTATTTACTAAATAAGCAGATTTTAGAGAATGTTAGTATATAAGGAATATAAATAACCTAATAGTAATTAGAGTGCTATAAGTATTACTACAAACTTTAAAAACTAGAATTATAATATTTAAAATTATAATATATATGTCCCTTTCTCTTTATATATTTAGTAATAATATTAATCTAATAGTTATTATAAAGCATATATTTACTATATATGTTATAAAAGAAAAGGGAGATAGGAGGAAAATTTTTAATAGGTATTGAGGAGAGAATTTTATAAAGAGGGGCATTAGTGGCTATAAAAGGTTATACAATAGGGACTGGAAGTCTGCTATATACTTCCACTTCTGGGGCATTACCTTTCAGAGTTTTGGATTCTTTCACTTCCTGTTTATCGGCATTATCAAAGTTCTCATTATTATAGGCCGGGATACCCTTTACTAAATGGAACTTAATAAAAGGATTTAACATTACTAGAGAAGTAACACTCTTTTTAACCTTAGGTGAATGAGTAGGGACCTTAGGGTGAAAGGACAAACTCTAAGTAGCCAAAGAGCGCAAATTCTTTATAGCATTATTTATATATACTAGAGAATCTTTAACTAAATAATTCCACACAATTTAAATAGAATATCCGTTATAAAGCTAAAAAATATTTTATACTGTTTCAATTTTAACACTTTTTTAATATAAAAATGTTATTTTAGTATTACCAGTTATAATATTATTAATAAATTTTTTACTATTTAAATTAAGATTAAAAGGAGCTTTATAAACCAATATATTATTAGTCTTTCTGTTTAATAAATCCTTATTTAGAAAACTTTTAAAAATTTTATAGAAATGGTAGCGCTTAATTAGACAAAAAGGAACTATATAAATCATTTATTTAAATAGTTTATTTTATTTTTTTTTTATTATTTTATTTAACTTATTTATAAATTAGAGTATATAATCTACTTTATTCTCTTTAATAGCGTTTATAAGTTTAATTTTTCTCAAATAACATTATAGTAGCACTAGTTTATATTTACTCTTTTTGGCCACACAATGTTTACAGTTGGTATAATTAGGACAGCGTTTGCAGTGCTTTACCCTGTTTGTTGATTTTGTTCTACCGGCTGTGCGGATATAAGGTTGACAAAACAGATTATGAAAATCGTCTCCTATCGAAATATTACTATCCTCTAACTTGAAATTAGAGTCTACATAATGACCCTTGGTAATCCTTTTAATGAGCGGTTTGTAAAGAGGCTAATTATTACTATTATTAGCAGAAGTTACAGTTTTAGAGTCCCTGTAAGCTTTGCTGGTTTTAAAGAAGGTAGGGCTACTACTATATTAGCTTTAGTTAATCTTTAAAAAACGTTCTTACAGGATAGAAGTTTTTTTAAAAGTTATATTATTTTAAATTAATATTTAATACTAAATTATAGTTAGCCTAGGATGCTATAGTATAACAATAGAGTAAAACAAACATATATAAAATAATCTTATAAAAAGGTAAATAAAAAAAGAATTAAAAGAAAAGTAAAAAACTAGAAGAGTATTTATATATTTATTATTTATATATTACTATAAAGAACATATAAATATATAATTAAAAAAAAAAAGTTTGAGGATATTATCTGTTATAAACACACCTTTAGGAGAGCTCTAGGTGTGGTTTAGTAATACTAATAGAAGGTGCACTGAAGTGCCTTTCTGATAGCCATAATGCGCCTTAATTAATATGGATAGAATAGAGCTAGAGTTAGATTAAGGTTGGCTGTCTATCAAGCTGGATGCGCTTAGGGTTAGGGTTAGGGTTAGGGTTAGGGTTAGGGTTAGGGTTAGGGTTAGGGTTAGGGTTAGGGTTAGGGTTAGG
>JAGFML010000146.1:0-43014 GCA_021030945.1 Pyrenula aspistea
TCTTCTTCTTCTTCTTCTTCTTCTTCTTCTTCTTCTTCTTCTTCTTCTTCTTCTTCTTCTTCTTCT
This sequence comes from Pyrenula aspistea, assembly GCA_021030945.1. Lineage (NCBI taxonomy): Eukaryota > Fungi > Ascomycota > Eurotiomycetes > Pyrenulales > Pyrenulaceae > Pyrenula > Pyrenula aspistea. The sequence goes on from JAGFML010000146.1 coordinate 67, forward strand.
TCTTCTTCTTCCTCGTCCACGCCTCGCTCCTCTCCTCTCCTCTCCTCTTCGCTCTCCGCTCCACTCCACTGCGTTTCCATACCGACAGGGCTCTGCGACCTAAACCCACCAAAACCAAACCTGCCCGAACCACCCGGAGCATCCAGATTCTTTTCCCGCGAGATCCCTCTCTCTCTCCCTCCGCCCCCCCTCCCCCTCTCCTCTCCCCACCAGCCCAGTCCGAAGCCGAAGATGAGATCCCCTCGTCGAGTTGCAATAGCCCCAAAAAGGTCCCTCCTACCCTCCCCTCCCCTCCCCTCGCAGCTCTGCCTCACCCTCCCTCTCCCACCCTAGAATAACCAGCCTCTACACTTCTCCTCCCCTCTCCATCCCTGCTCCGCCACCCCCCGGCTCCTCCCACCCAAAACCCAGCTATACCCATGCCATCCCAAACAATCTCTCCTCTCCGAAGCCCCAGACCAGACTCCAGCATGTGCCCTCAACCAAAAAGGTGAGAAAATGTACCACACGCTGCTGCCGAATGGAAATTGAAGTTAAAGCCGTGGCAAGCGGAGTCCAGTCCGGCACTCGCCCCTTCACCCAGCCCCGGGGGGCCTGGGCAATGGCTAGCTCTACGCTCGGAAGACGCGCTGACGAGACGGTAAGGGTATTGGGTGTGTGTGTGCAACGTAGTAGATATGACTGGAGACAATTATTTTTTTTTTCTGCTGGGATCTGAGGAGGAGAACGGTGGGCGGGTTAAGGCCGGTCCTGACGGTGCTGTGGGGGCTTTGGATAGGGGACGTATGGGGAGAGGATGATGAGGGGGTGGTAGGTGGATGGGAGGTGCTTTCGGGGGGGGGTGAAAAGTGCGACGGCTTGTGGGAGGAGATCCGGGTGGAAGTAAGTCTGCAATGGCAAGGCAAGCTGGGTTTTTTGTTCGAAGGGCAGGGTGGGCAGGCAGGCTGTGGGTGGGTCTTGGAGCGGCGAGGAGGGAAGGAGGTAGCATTTTGTGAGAGATTCAAATGCGGAGGTTGGAATTGTCTCGACGATGGAGGAATCTTTTGTCATTGTTGCTGAGGAAATAGCGAACCCAATGCGCTAAGCACGGTGCGAAGCAGGTGACGCATAATATGTTCGGTGGTGGCTTGCACAAGTAGCTAGGTATGTCTGACTGACGAAGTCGATATGTGCCGAAGTGGCTGGCTCAATAGTTGGTAAAATTATTCTGGTGGATGCCTGGGTGTATTCCGGGCTGGCGATATCCAGCTGCAATAGTGGACGATATCTGAACTACCTCCATGTCCCATCTTCTTGTTGGAAAGCTGTCGGTAGCGGCGGGGGCGAGGGGTTAAGAGTAGCAAGCGCGATTTCCCCTTCAGTCTGCCCGATGTTGTCAGTCTATCTTTCGAGGGGAATATGAACCCGCCTCGGACGCACCTTGTCGCATGGCTCCAAATGGATCTTGTTGATATGCCGTATCGTCCACAAGGTGTTGACAAGCACGCAGGTTCCACTTACGAGAGGGATGATTTGGCCGGTGGAGTCCACACTGTACACTCCGGTAACGGAATTCCATTTCAGTGTTAACTCGATTGCAAGGACGCACCAGATCATGACCACGAAAGAGTATAGCTTGTGGAAACTTCTGATTTTAGCAATAACCGGTATACCGGGGGGGAGGGGAAGAGGAAGACAAAGGGCGCTTACAGTTGAGTCGATTTACGGAGCATCAATTTCTCAGTCTTCTTCGACGTTGATGAGTCGACACCCGCGTATGCAACCTGAGAGCCAGGTTTGCCATTGCCTGTGGCGCGGAACGCGATACGGAGCCGCTGAGTTGCTTTTGTGAAAACTAGTATAGGGAAGAAGAGGCCTTGGAGGACAGTCTTCTCGAACAAGGTGCAGAAAGCTCGGAGAGGAAGCAATATCGCGTACGGGAAAAATGTATATTGATCGCCGAGCGGATCGTCCAGGACCGAAACGGGCACAAGATGGCTGAAAAGCCACATAGCTGTCATGATAGTCATGATGACCAAGAAGTAACCAGCTGTCGCAATAGCTGGCCCTTGGATCCTCGTGAAAAGAAAAAGCGCAGTTCCTTGAGGTGTCGCCGCGAACTCAACTTCTCCACACCTTGCAAGACGTAGCCAGTACCATATTGTCACCGGAGACATGATGAGGCTCGACGGCCTCCTAATATGAACAGCATTCTCGTCTGTCTCTTTCGTAGTTCTCAATAGTTTCGCTGCCATCAGTAACGGAATACATACCACGTTCAACCCACCCCAGTACAACGTAAGCACAACATATACCTCAGCAGTAAAGGCGCAGGCTTGCCGGAAAATAAGGCCGAGCACCGCGACAGCTAGTGACATGTTGAAGACGACAAAGGTCGTGTAGATAGTTTGCCTCTCACAGAGTGGCTAATGATTCGCGATCCAGGATGCCAGCCATTGAAAGTATACTCCAAGGCGAATGCCAAGGCCATAGAAATCTGGGTTACCGCTGAAGCCTTGCACCGTTGCTCTGACGTGACATTTTGCTGTCGCATTCCCCGGAGACTGTTGGCCAAATCTCACCAGCAGGTCAAAAAGAGTTGCAAATGTGCCATACAGTGCTGCTATGACGAAGATCATGAACACCTTGAATGCTTTCGTATACGTGACATCAGGATGCGATACGTGAAACACGCGGAGTATTTGCTCAACCATTGTACTTTAACATAACCGTCCTGACCCTCTGCACTGAGAAACATCTGCATCGTCGTGGCGACTGAGGGTTATTAACCCAAGGCTGAAAGACCGCTGGCTGCCCCTCGAGGATATGTGCAGGCTTCTATCATTAGCTTGGAGAGGTCTCACGATCCCAGCGCTTCGACGCTTGCGCCAACAAGGGTGTGATTCGAGAGAATCTCGCCCCAAACTCATCTTTGGAGTCGTTGAGGGAACGGCGCCATTAAAGGATAGCTGAACCCCTTGCCCTTGATTAGCCATCATTGGGAAGGACAGAGTCGTTGCTGCAATTATTCGAGGCCTTTAATGTGCTATTGACATAAGTGAAACTGCTTCAAAGTCTTGGGTGAGCTTTAGTCATCTTTGAAAAAGGCACAATTCACTCCAGACGTTCTGGAATAATGCTTGCTCACGGTCTCCGGAACCTTTGAAGACCACGGAGGCCCTGTAAATGCGGACTTCAGCCTTACGTTGTTCGGCCCCACTTGTGGAAGAAAATTAACAAGGATAACGTACTTGATAAGCGAGCGCGCCAGACAAGCGAGCGCGCCACCCCAAAACCACACCAAAAATCCCAAATTTAAAAACATAATAACTTCTAAAGTATTTAATATAATCTCATTAAATTTTAATAACATATTTCATTATTTCTTAATATAATATCTCTATAATATCAAAATACGATAAAGAGATATAATCTAATTATAGAGAATTATAGAGTGGGGGCTAATTACAGGTTCTAAAACGTAATATTGATGATAACTCTATAAAAAATACCGAAATATACTTTGTATCTTAATATAACATAAATAACTAGTCTAAAAATATATTTTAAAAATTTGATAGGATTATATTGGGTATTTTAGAAGTTATTAGTTTTTAAAATTTGGGATTTTTGGTGTGGTTTTGGGGTGGCGCGCTCGCTTGTCTGGCGCGTCCGCTTATCAAGTACGTTATGCGATAACAGACTCTGATACGTGAATGGGACACATGGATAAAGAAAGGGATCTCGCTCGCCGAGTTTTGACAACGTCCCTACGGAGTTAATTAGTACGATGTCAGTTCGGGTGCGCCGGGACACTTTCTGATGTCCGTCAATCGCTTTCAGAAGGCAGTCCTGTAGCATTGCGGCTTTGCATTACCTTCAAGGGAATCTTAGTCAGAAGGATCGTCGTACCGCACTACAATTACAGACACGACAACCGAACTCCCAACCTCGAACGTACAGTAAACCCTCGATCATGACAACCGCACGAAAAAGCGGTTCAACTCAACAAGAAAAGTTTTTGTTAAAGGATCTCAATAACCTCTAGAACAATATTTTATCGAATTCAATGAATGCTGAGAGAATGCGTGATGGACCTTCACCATTTTCAATGCAGTAGCACCGTTTCCGGTAGCTGATTTCCCCGCTGCTCGTCTGCCACCGCCCCGACCGCATTCTCATCGTGCACCTGCAAACTATACCTCGCAAACTTGCTCGCCTGCCTGATCCTCCTCCCATACCTAACAAACACCACCGGACACGCACACGCCACTGTGGCAACCGCGGCGAGCACGCTTGTTCCACCGTTGGGCCCCAAGTTGCTCTCGTACATCGTCCTCGCGAACAACGGAAACGTGGCCGAGGCTAGCGAGCGCAGAATGCTGAGGGATGCAAATGCACTGGCAGAGTAGACCGTGTAAGCATCGGCCATATATCCTGCGAGAACAGCGTCAAACTCATTGATAGCGAAGCCGACCGGGACAAGGGCGATGAAGGAGATGATCCACGGCACTTGGGGGACGAGCGGAGGAGTCGTCCAGGCGAAGATCCAGAGAGAGAGCGCGAGGATTGGTGCAGCAATGACGAAGCCGAAGAGCTTGTCTTCAGGAGTAATGGGCTGTTGAGAAGTGGTGCGGCGGAGAAGGAGGCGGATGTCGTAGATACGGGTGAAGACGCCCAAGAATAGGCCAAGGCCTATCGGGATGAATGCTAGTGAGGACTGCTGAGAGCTGAAGCCCTTAAGCGCGTAGACCACAGGGATAGCTTCTGTAAAGAGATAGACGAGTCCAAAGGCAATAGCGCTTAAAACGGAGACGAGAAGAACAATGGGCTCACTGAACAGATATAGCGGACGGATGAAGACATTGCGGACAAAGGTTCGAAAGTCCGGGGTATGATCAGGGTTCTGAGCTTGCAAATTATAATTGCCTGTCGCTTTGCGTATCTGACGGACTCGCCTTTCAAGGAGCTGACTGGGTCGACTCTCTCGGATTCCTAACAAAAGAGCAGAGGCGACCGCCATGACGGCACCAGCTATCCAGAAGACCCACCGCCTGCTTCTTGTCAGATATAAGTATTGATTTTCAGGTAAGGGATCAGTTTACCACCCAATAGTAAATGTGATGTAAGAGCCTGCTATGGTCCCCACAAACAGCCCAAGGTTTGCGACGGTCAGCCAAATGAAAACCATCCACACTCGACCTACAGTATTGTAAAGGTCTTCGATGCTGCCTGCCACAACGATAGTTGGTATTGATGAAAAGAGACCGGTGGCAAAACGTCCAACGATTACCATCGGAATTCTGGGTACGGCTGCAATTAAAAGGCAGAATATCGCGTAGAGGAAGGAGGAGACAATGTACAGATTTTTCCGACCAAAAGACTCAGAGTATGGGGGGAAAATGACGCCACCGAATCCTTGACCGAAAAGGTAACTAACTTGTCAGCAGGATGGTCTACGAAGGTGGGAGAGTTGCATACACGGAGGTGAATACAAGCAAACCGAGCGGACGCGATAGTCCATATTGTTCTCGAGCTTGTTCTGACACCGGAACCTTGGGGAGTATCTTAGAATAAATCGTGGCCGACTGCACGGGTCGAACTCACTCCTGCTGTTCCCACAGCTGTACTAGAGTAAATGAAGCATCAGATGCTGGAGACGTTCAGCAGTAAAGGGTATCGCTCACGTGAAGAAATCCAAGAAGATGATAAGGTTTGTACCATGGGCTTTGACTGCTAATGGCCAATTTCGAGGATGGTCTTTGTTTCCGTTTTTCCATTTCACTTGTCCGGCATCTCCAAGATAAAGCCCATGTTTCTGCAGCTGATGGTGCAATGCAGGAGACTGGTTCGTATAGCTCATGACTTTTGTCCTCGTCCAAGCCAGGAAGGGAAGCTGTCTGATTTATTGTCGATAATGCGGAAAGGTGAAATGCAATATATCATAATGACCGGAATAGAAAAATGCAGGCAGACTGACTCTGAGAGTCGGTTCCATTCCCTAAACATGGAATTGCTACTAGAGAAAGAATGCTTTTAGAACATCAAAAATTTTAGGGCCCCAATAAAAGGCAGGACAGGCTCAGGGGTTTTCCATAGATACAGGAAAGCTGCTGAGAATGATCAATGAAGGAGTTTTGGGACCCTGGTCTGATGTTTGTCATTGTCACGGATTTCAGTAATTCAAAGTCACTCAATTTTCGGTTGTTATTGGATTGGGTCTAGTCCGGCACGAATTTGGTGGTCAATTTAAAATATTTTCGGGGATCAGCCTCTCCGCTTCCGGGGACCATACTCGAAGAAGGCCGATGAAAAAAGACGGCAGAAGAACCATGCAGATAATCATGTTCGATGGGTTCGTGAATCATCGCTTGCAAGTCCTAGAACAAATAGTAACAACAAGGTCATCGCGTAGATTAATGATTACTGGCGAAGCTACACTGCGCTAGCATAAGCTCATATAGGGTTAGCTGTGATACTAGAGACCTCAGCCACACGGCCTTCTCGTCAGCCTAGACCAGGTTCAGTTCGCCGTCTCCGACAGGGATTAGGCGGCATACGAGTCCACAAGTGACCAGAGCGGGTCATAGTACGAGTAAATTTGCTCTCCACCCTTCACCCCAGGGGCTCTAAACGTGCTAACGCCAGTCTTCCGGTTGTAGGATTCGTACGACCCAGCAAGTCTCTTGCCGCCACCACTAGGTAGGTCGACCACGAATGAAGGCGTCATAAAACCAGCGATGGTGCCTCGGATGTTTGACTCCAGGACTAGAATTTCATGCAATGGCGTGCGAAGATCTTCCGTACCCTGGACCATGTCTCCTTGATAGACGTAGTACTGATTGGACATGAGCCTCTAGTACGAAACAGTGCGGTGTGAAAAGGATGCTCACCGGTTGGATGTTCATGTCAGCTAGCGCTTTGACCAGCTGCTTCATTGTTTCCAGGTCATTGTTGACCCCATTGAGAAGGACCGTCTGGTTTCGAACGACCACACCGGCCTCAAATAGTCGTTGTGCAGCAGCAGCAGTAACCCAAGTCATCTCATTCGGATGGTTGAAATGCGTGTGGAGTGCAACGTGTTTCCCTAATTTGCGGCCTTGGTTTGAAAGACTCACAAGGACGTCCGCCCAGCCGTCCGCCTGGTCCAATATGCGAACGGGACAGACAGCGAGCCCTTTGCTAGCGAAACGGAAGCGCCGGATGTGAGGGATGTCGAGGAGACGCTCGCCGATGTAACGCAATTGATCTGGGGAAAGATTGTAACTATCTCCACCAGAGACCACTACATCTTGGAGATGCTGTGTCTTCCCAATATACTCGAAAACTTTGTCCCAGCGCTTGAGAATTGGTAGATGCCGTAGTTTAGTAACACTCTCGGTGTCAACTCCTACTGAATATGACCGTGTACAGAATCGGCAATAAACAGGGCAAACAGAACTTGCTATGAGATCCATTAGTATTGCCTTTTTATGTAATTCAGGCGCCTGTCTGTTATGTACCAAGGAAGAGCGCTTTGCTAGGATAGCGGTGCACTAAGCCTTTGACTGGCGAGTCTGCATTTTCATCTAGCGAATCTAACCGCAGCCGAGGGTGATCTGGTAGGATTTGAGACGCCAAGGGGATAAATTGCCTGACCATCGGATCATTTAAAGGATCTTGCCAGTTGATCAGGCTGAGGATATGCGGCGACAGACGTATGGACATCGGAGACTTCGCTGCCCCTTGTTTTACGTCGGCTAAAAAATCAGACACTGTCTCCGTAGTGACTGGGGCAGTGTCCGGAGGTCCAGGTCTGTGCTTAGGTGGAATCTCCTCCGGAAGTACAGTCTCCATGAAGGCGCAGAGCTGACTCACATTGTGGATTGACTGGGTCATCTACGCGGTTGAAAGTTACCGTATTGTTCGGTACGGATCATCTTCGAGAGTTACGTACCTGCCACTTGTATTGAAGAAACTCAGAAGCTGGAACACCTTTCCACTGTAGGATCGAACGCCAGTACAGTTCTTGAGAATCATTTGGACCGAGTCCTTGCATGGAGGAAGCGTAGCGACTCCTACCACTTGCTTTAGTAAGAAGCCTGTTTCTGGAACTTGCGTTCCGGCTGCGAAGAAGGAGCGTAAGTAGCATTCTTTGAGCAGGCGTCGCCAGGAGTAGTAGAGATATTTACGGCGTTCTCGAAAGGCTCCATCTTAAATATTGCTCTCTGAGATCTCGGGAATGTAGCGATTAGGTGTAACGATAATTACTTAGTGATAGTTGACATAGGCCCCACTTCTAGCATCCAGAACCTACCACACGATTACGGAAACAATATAGAGGGCATCATGCCCCTTGCAAGTCGTATTCCACACACATGTCTTCGGGGACCACGGAAGGCCGGGAATGTACCGCCACTCACCTTATGGGAGATGATCGACTGGATGGAAATTCGACCTTTTCTTTTCTGCAGTACGTACAAGCTGACGGCTGGCGATCAACGGGTTGTAAAGTTCTCTGGCTTGTGCTGAAACGCTTAGCTTTTTGACGAGCGGTGCCATTACCGAGGCGGATGTCGGCGTAAGTGTGGATTGTGCAGGCACCATTAATAAGTGGGCAATATCCTAGCTGATCAAGGCGCGTAGGCACTGGCTACTATCCTTCAGAGCCATTACTCAGCTCAGACTGGGCACGCGAGAAATCAATCTTGTCAACGTCACTGGTAGTTCTAAGAAGCATTGGCTGGAGTTCGATGTTTTGGCTGGAAACGTGAGTGTATGCGGGCGGAACCGCCGCTTATCTTTTTATAGTTTAGTCCGACCTCATTTTTTCATGGCTTTGGCCTTTGACGCAGAGTCGCGATAACGCAGACACGAAAGTATGTAAAGGGTTTTGGAAAAGCTCCAGAATCTAGAGTCGATGGATTTTGCCTCCTGACTTCATATTTTGAGCTTAAAATTTCGGCTATCTCTGCACCTTTTCTCCAAAATGGAATCTGAGAGAACTTGAGAAGCAAGTTTCTGTATATTTCTAAGCTTTGACGTACTGTTACATCGCTAATTTTCCAAGTTGTTGCCAACTCATTCCACGTGTGTCTTTTCTTCCCGGTGATTATCTTGCGGCACTTTAAAAAATAATTGTTTCTGCCCGGTATGATGGTCAAATAATAAGCCCTGACGGCAAGATTGCTCCGTCAAAGGCCGCTTCAAATATTTGCTCTTGAGTGGTGGTGGCTATCCAGCGTCGAAATGAACATCCAAGCTGCGCTATATATGCTAATATGGTATAGGAGGCATTCAGGTAAGTCAGGAGAATGCTCATTGATTTTTAGAATGTAAAGATACTTTCCATCAGCACCTTAGAGAATTTCCATGTCTCTGTCCAAGAAATCAAGATACAGGGCTGTTCTACTCTCTAAACCTAGGTATCATCTTTCTTATCATGACAGCTCGTCCAAAAAGAGCTATCGAATTGGCCTATAGAGCTTTAAATATGCAAAAGACTACTATATACCGTCTCGTTAGGCCGTCAAAACTGACTTAAGGATCAAATGTCGATGGCTTCCGGGCTTAAACATTCGATCCCTCGTAGTTAGAAACACTTTCTTAGCAGTCTATCTGCCTTGATCGTGCTGGTGAGGTAGACGGTTGAGTCATATAGGTGACAGTGAATGTGATGATAGGTGAGGCAAAATTGCGTTTGCAGAAAAGTACATGATTATAAGGATGTTATGATGAACTTTCTATAATAAGTGCACCGATTTGAAGTCTCTCTTGCCACTTACTAAGCAAGTTATCTCTCTCTCCTATCGCCGGACGTGGTTGAAGCGATTCGTCTCATCACCTGCTGCTGGCAGAAGTTTCATCTCTGTACGGTGAGAACATCAATTTCACCAGGATGACTTCCAAAGCCGATAACAATGTCCCATCAAGATTCAGCACCTCGGGATTTCACACTCGCAACCAAAATGGCCAGACTAAAGCTCTCCAGCCACCACGGCAATGCCATGAGACCAGCCTGAGCCATTCCTTGGACCGACCACTCCCAGAGCTTGAGCAACTCAATATTCAGCAAGGGGAAGCAACACCCGCAGATTTTGACTGGAAATTCAATCACACATCTCAAGTGCCCCAGCCGAGCGTACCGCCAAATACCCCTACAGCCAGCCTACGTCCATTAAGAACCCCGCCTCGCAGACATCGTCCTGTCCCAGCCCCTCTCCAGACCGAGCAGAGACCAGAGATTCAGACTACGGACGAAGCTGAAGATGCCGATTCTGAGGATATTACCCTCTTAGAGTCGTTGAAAGCGCCATTTTGGAAACAATTTGGATCGATTGCAAAGGAATTTGTGAGCAAGTTCTTCCGAAGTGGAACAGCGGTAACAGGCGGGCAGGCGGGAAAGCAGGCATGGCGAAAGCCGGGCAAATGGCCATCTTAGCGTGGCAGATTATTGACAAGGGATGAGCTGACGGCTACTGTACTATGAACAAGGGGAGCATACGGTAGAGGCAGTGTGGAAGGTTGGAAAGACCCTAGCATACCCGGGCGGCCTTGTGATTAATATTTGTTTCATTCACCAGACATGATAGTGAAGGGCTTGGCAGTGGGCATTACTTGAATACAATTTTCGCAAACTATGAACTATACACGACCATCACCAAACTCCCTTCTCCGACAAGTTAAGATCCAACAGGTATTTCCCGGATACCGTCTAGTTCAACAAACCCAAGGTTAGATCTCCATGAATTTTCGCCTTCAGCTGAATCTCAATATCCAAGTTCAGGTCCAGCCTCAACCTTAATTGTTCGTTCTTCTCTCCTTCATCACCATCTCCTTCACCTTTCTTTCCGCCTAGCAGACCTCCAACAGCCTGACCTGCAGTGTCCCCGACCTTCCCGACAGCATTCCCTGCAGTATTCTGTACCAGATCTCCCGCTCCATCAACGGCTCCGCCAACCGTCTCGCCGACTTCGTCTACGGCATCTAGCGGTCCACCGCCACCAAGGAGGTTGCCGTTCTGACCCTTCTGTTGCTGTTGTTGCTGTTGCTGTCCCTTGCCCCGGTTTCTGTTTCGGTTGCGCCTGCCGCCTTGTGGCTGCGATTCCATGTCGCTTCTCGCAACACTCTCCGTATCGCTATCCTGTGCACGGCTCCTTCCACGGCCTCTTGACTGGCGCCGCGACTGGCTCCGAGCCTTCTGCTGCTGCGCCTGTGGTTCAGGTTCTTGGTCCATCTCGCCGTCGGCGTCGTCGCCAGGTGTCTGCTGTGGTGGTTGTTCTTGCTGGTCTGCTCCGTCAACCTGTTTTTGGGGAGTCGCAGGCGCCTCGCCTTTTTTGCCTAGCTTGGGCGGCTTGCCTTTAGTTTGGGTCTGTTTCTTGGATGCTTGTGCGTTGGCGTTGAGACCGCCTGCTGCAGATGCGGAGCCGGCACCGTTGATGCCACCGGAGAATTGGGATTCTTGGGTCTGTTGGGTTTGTTCGGGAGTCGCAGTATCAGCCATCGCGGAAGGAAGTTTTGCGCAGGCTATGGGACTTCGTCAATTATGTAGAAGGGGAAGCTGAGGAGATGGTCGATGATGAAACAGCTTTGGGTTCGGAAGATTGTATCACGCCTGAGTGGCTAACGCAGTTGAAAAGCAGAAATCTTGGAAGATGCTGTCAGGGCGACGGTTCTACGTCACCCAGCTAACTGTTAGGGATACGATCTTCCCAGCCTTCTCCTTCTTTGGGGGAGACATTGGGGGTAAGCTTGCTACTGATCTACCTCGGAGCGCGCAATGACGTGCGAAGTCTTGCCGCTTGGAGAGTCGAGTAGCAGAAGCGCCACAGTTGGTGGAGCCCTGCATAACGGTGACATCGGTTGGTGAAACCGAGGGCCAAGTATCCTTGCAAGACCAGCATGGTACACACTCTCAGTATCAGAGGTCCAGTCACTAAGGTGGATAAGAAAGCCGCAATATCTGGAGTACCCTTTGCCTATCGCGATCGGTATGCTTGCTGGATGTGGAATGCGGATTGTCCGGTCTCAAACGCCTGACATCGGTTGTAAGGCGCAGGACTTGCCTCTCTATCTTCAGACCTAGTCACGAAGTTGGTCGCCGGAGAAGCCGCCATGGCGCAAAGCCACGCACCAGCATGTATATGGGATGTTGAACCACACTTAGATACAGGTCGTGTCCCCAAATCACGATGGAAACAGCAACGGCCTTGGAGGACGCGGAAGAGCAAAGCGCCCCTATCAAAATTCTCGCAAATCCGCAGACAGACAAGACTGAACAACACGTTATGTCTGGCTCCGACGTTGCTCCGCCATGTTTCCCGTTGTTCCACACCAAGCTCTGCGCAAAGTCTATTCGTCGTCCTCAGTCCCAAATCTCGATCTGTGTATCCCTCCAAGTCCTCAACTGCAACACCAGCCACTCAGCCTCAATATCGAGGCGCTAAACGCCACACAAGGACCCGCGCACGGCTCGCTGCTTTAACGGCATCGGCAAAGACGAAATCCTGTCTAAGGACGCTCTAACCGTAAGCTGGCGACCCCATGTTGGATGATGTAGGTACCTTCGTACTGGCGATTTCGATTTTCGCATATCCGACTGTGAGCCGATTTCCAAGTTCTGAGGAAGAGAGCGTGCTTAATTTCTCTTGCCTGCGTGATTCGAGATTTAGCTGTCGAGCGTCTCAAGACTGACGACGACGAGAGCTCGCGACTGCAAATAACTCAGCTGCGCATCTTTTCTCCCTCCCAGCCATCTTTCCTCTTCCCATCCCGGATCCTCGCTCTCCTACTCACCTTCCTTCTCCTACGTCCACTTTTTACCTCATTACCCTCCATCCCATCCCTTCCACGAATCCAAATCTCCATACAGCATGTCACAAACGCCCACGCCACCCCAATCGAGCGAGAAACAGCGGCCCTCCGCACCAGTCCACAGCGAATCCGAAATGTCCACCGCAGACGAAGACCCAGGCTACCAATCCCGCTCGCGCTCCCAGTCCCGCCGTCGCCGCCGTCAAAATCAACGGCAGCGCCAACAGCAGCAGCAAGCCAACGGGAGCAAACAGCAGAACCTCTCTTCCGTCGCCGAACAAGACGAACCACAACAACAACCCCAACAACCCCAACAACAAGCCTCCGCGCAATCCCAAGCCCAAACCAATTCCATGCAGCCCTTCGAGTTCATCGGCCCGGACAGCACATCCATGGACGGGCCCGTCACCTACGCGCGAGCAATGCGCGGCGAGATCCCCATGAGAGAGGGGAATCCGAACCAGCAGCTGGCGACGGGCCCGAACCCAGACGCGAAGGCCGGGGGTAAGAGCCTGGATGAAGAGGAAGGGCTGAAGCTGAAGCTGGAGTTGAATCTCGACATTGAGATTGAGCTTAAGGCGAGGATCCATGGGGATTTGACGTTGGCGCTGCTGTGAGTTTTTACCCCCTTTCCTTTTACGTTTCAGCTGGGATGGTTGTCGCGTGGGAGATTTGCAAATGGGAAATTGTTTCCTTCGCTTTCTGCTATTTTTTCCCTTGCAGGTTTCAAGACAGCCTCGCTGATACCATGGGGACTGAACAGGGCTTAGGAACTGATGAAGATCGAAAACCCTCTCCCCATCGGCTACAAATTAGACTACCGCGGGGGATCCCGAATGCAAAGGAATCTATACTGGTCGATCTATTATCATTGCTCTATCAATAACAATTTGGTAGAAAGGAATGCTGAGGACGTATTTGGAGGAACCCTGCCGGAGTTTGGGCGGTGGATACTTGATGACGTTTGCGCATTGCGCTGTTAGTCTAGCAGAGAGCTGAATGAAAATCAAATATGAACATCAGGCGCCCTGTTTTATACGTGCCTTTTACGCTTCTAAGTATTGGTGTCTCTTTGGGGAAAGGGGGACACCGGTAATCCTTTGTTGACCTTTGCACTTTATTGGACGAAGGGACAGCTCAGGAATTGGAAAAGATGTAGACTGTAGCCAAACGCTTGGGGGAGTCCATCCCAAAAGCCTCCCTCCAGTAATTCGCTCATACAATTCTAACAGTGTTCCGCTCTCAAATGCCTCCAAGTGTGTCTTCACTTCTGTATCAGCTAGCGTCTAGGCGAATGGGATGTCTCTTTCCAAGCACCTGATGCTCCCAGGTATATTCAATTCCTTCAAATGCAAGCAGCGACGACCCTTTCCGTCCAGTAGGAGGACTGTTTCGTACAAGATATGAGGAGCAAGATTGTCTGCATCGCCGATTGGCTGTTTTTTTATCCGGAGGAATCTGGGCAGCGTGCATTGGTTATCTTAAACCTTTCAAGAGTCCAGCGCTTCGTAGATAGAACACAACTCAATCGGAAGGACGTGCTCCAGATAATGTCCCCATAATGTGTTGACATATTCATGTGTACGAGCGATGTGAATCTCCTGTCATGATAGTGGTGACTCCGTGGAGGGGATTCGTTGGATCATCACAAATGGCTTGGATCTGCCACAATTTGGCAGGTCTTCTTCTCGGAGGCGCGCTTCCCTTTTGAATGATCAGATGGTCGGTTGTCGGTGTACGATTGCGTAAAATGTCAGATAAGAAGCTTTCGATTCAAATTTCAAGTCACAGCCTTCCCGCCATCTGATTTCTTTCTAGTTGCTGCCGTGTCTGGTACTAGTATGTCCCTGACTGAGGCTGGCATTTCTACAGCCTGGAAGTCTTGTTCTTTTCCCGCGTTCTCTGCTTCCCCGGCTTCGTAGGAGCCCGAGGTCTTGCTGAGAAGATCTTCCCATCCCTCAGTATTTAGATCTTTGAAATCCTGTATCATCTTTCTTCCATCAATAAGTGGAGGCGTGTAGAATGACTCTCCATCAGGAGTTCGGATTTTTCGCGTCGGTTCCATTTCGGCAGTAACGAACGGTGAGAGGGTAAAGTCCTTCAGGTCTGGACAATTGTATGTTCGTACTTTGCGATAGTCTATGATGTATCGGCCGTCACTTGTGTGTGCTCCCATGGAACCGACACGGTTGCCTTTGTAGTAGCCGCCATTTACCTGTTTCGTCGTCAATTTAAGTCGAGGGCCATTTTTTGCGAGAGCTAGAGTAGGTCTCATTGTCCAGAATCTGACTTAATTGGTCGAAGAAGAATGAATACGAGAGGTAGCTAGATTGGGAAGGCTTTACGTTCGGTCCACAAACAGGTTCTCGCGACTCTGTGAAGCGATCGAAATTTCCTGCTGCTCTTGAAGCTCCAGTTGGAGAACCTGCCATTGCGAGGGTTGCGGAGGTTTCTGCGGTTGTGGCTCGCTCGGATTACCGGAAATTTTATCGAGGCACTCGTCGCACAACGCTGCCACTAGGAGATGTACAATCTGGTCCTCTCAAGACTGTTCTAATGCACTTTAAATGACCTCTCGAGAATGCCGCGCTTGGCATCTTATCACCATCACAATGGTTTACAAAAGAAATACCGACCCGCGAAGAAACGACAGAAATATGACGCTCTAGCTGTTGCAGAAGAGGAGAATCCGGAAAACGTCAGAATCAAGCGCTCGAGACTAGGTGATCTAGATGACGACGATGATAGTCATACAGCAAATCACCGGTCATCGCGAGAACCCAAACGGAGAAAGGTCGAGCCTGGTTTGTCTGAAAGCGGGGAGGAGAGTGGTAGCGATAGTGAGGGCCATCGGTGGCAATTGGGAAAAGTAGATGAAGATGATGACAGCGATATCAATAGCGATGAGGCCATGAATGAAAGCGATAATGAGATATTTGCTGAGTACACCTTTCGAGGCAGCTCGTCAAACAAATCTAGCCGGAATGCACGCAAGACAAAGCGACCTGACAAGGCTCCGACTGAAGGTCTAAATCAAGATATCGATTTGTCCGAGCATGAAGCAGACATCTTGCAATCAAGCAGTGAGGAATACCTTGATGATGACGGTGAAGATCTCGGAGAAGATGCGGTGGATTTGGCGACTGCATTGGACATGAACATGGTGGAGGAAAGGTTCGAAGAAAGTCAAAGGGCGATATCTCAAAAGACTCGCACATCTAGCGGATACGAGTCTGATTCCAAATCTACAAACTCATTCGGTAGTGATTTGGAAGATGTGGACAGCGATCCCTCCGAACTCTCAGTTTCAGATGACGATAGGGAGGACCATTCCAACAACGCTCGCCTTCGAGACTTTGTCAATGCGCTAGAAGAAGAAGAAGATACACACTTGAAGGCATCGAAAAGGCCCAAACAGTTGAGCCACATGTATGATGAACCTTCGAAATTAGGTCCAAGATCCTCTAAAAAGCTTACGGTCGCCGATTTATTGCCTTCCATCACAGACCCTCGCCTACGCCAGTCCCTCAAAATCCTCCAAAGTAGCGAGAAAGACGACGGCACGGTGCATCGCAGCGGCGTTCCCGGCAAAATAGCCCCGCCACTTGCCAAGAGACAGCAGGATAGACTGGATCGTGCTGCGGCCTATGAGAAGAGCAAGGAAACCCTTAATAGATGGATTGACACGGTCAAACAGAATCGAAGAGCTGAACATGTCTCGTTTCCAATTCCGGATCTCGACTCTAGTGCGGTGCTAAGTACAAAGCAACTCTTGCCAACTTCAGCATCCCAGCCAATCACGTCACTGGAGGATGCAATTCAAAATATCATGCACCAAAGCGGGCTTTCGAGTGGTAAAAATGATGAGGCCGAGTTGCGGGCGTTTGAAAATCTGCAAGCGAAAGGTTTGTCCATGGAGGAAGTGCAAGCGCGAAGAGCGGAGCTACGAAAGCAGCGAGATCTTATGTTTCGGGAAGAGAGACGAGCAAAACGTATTAAGAAGATTAAAAGTAAAGCCTATCGGCGGATTCACCGAAAGGCGAGGGACAGAGAAGCACAGACAGAGAGACAACAGCTTGCCGAAGCTGGTCTCTTAGACCTAGAACATGAAAGGGAACGGAACGAGCGACGCAGGGCTGAAGAAAGAATGGGCGCGAGACACAGAGAAAGCAAATGGGCTAAGGGTGTGAAAGCCTCTGGCCGAGCAGTGTGGGACGAAGAAGCCAAATCTGGTGTGGCTGAGCTGGCTCGGAGAGATGAGGAATTACGACAAAGAATCCATGGTAGGACAGTGCATGATGGGGGCGCTACATCTTCTTCAGCCAGCTCAGATTCTGAGGACAGCCTCTCAGATGCTTCCGCGAGTGAAGCAGAAGCACGAAAATTGAATAAAAAGTTGGATGTAGTAAACGAAGTGGAGAACGTTAGCAATCTACCAAAGTTGGGCTCCATGAGATTTATGCAGCGCGCTGAAGCTTCTCGTCAAGCAGCTAATGATGCTGCAGTCCGAGCGCTTCGAAATGACATAGCAGGCAAGGCCGATAACGAAATGGAATCGATGTCAGATGAGAGTAAGGAAATTGGCAGACAGCTCTACGGGCAACGAAAGAAATTGTCAAAACCAGATCGAGTACGCAATGGTCCAAATCGTGACTTTGAAACCCCTTACCCGGAAAGTGATGGGGATGCAGAGCTGCATCATGGAGATGAAAGTACACCCATTGAAGTCAAGAATGGCGCATCTACCGGATCAGACGGTAGGCATGTTGCTCGCTTTGGTAAATTGCCTGTCAAGGGAGCGGTCACAAGCACAGAGCGTGGTTCTTCTAGTGTCAATGCTAATCCGTTCTTATTACCAAAGTCGAACCGCCGAATGGAAGGGATAGATAACGACTACCTGCCGTCATCGCCGGTTGTCGAAGTTGGCCAGTCTAGACCATTTTCCGTCAGAGGTCCGAGAGATGGCCTGGACAGCAATATGACCGGCGAACAGGAGGCGTCTACCATGGACAACGGCTATTCCGAGTCTGAAAGTGACGTTGATATCTCCGCCACCACACAGCCATCCACAAGGAGGGAGGAGCTGATCAAGGCGGCATTTGCCGGAGACGAGGTGTCCCAAGACTTTCTGGAGGAAAAGCAAGCCACTGTCCGCGAAGAAGGAGATCAAATCGTGGATGAGACGCTACCTGGCTGGGGAAGCTGGGGCGGAGAAGGGCTTAGCAAGCGCGATCGGAAATCCGACCGCGGTCGATTTGTCAAAATAGTCAAGGGGATCGATCAGGAGAAGAGACAAGATGCAAAACTTGCGCGTGTGATAATCAACGAGAAACGCGTGAAAAAGGTCAGGCTTGTCACACTTTTTTCGTCTTGGTGGTCCTCGGAATGCTAACAACCCTTGTCAGAACGCCAAGTATCTTGCTTCGGAGCTTCCCTACCCCTATGAGACCCGCCAGCAATACGGTAAAGCCCAATATCCTCCACAGTGTCCTGTATATCTAACCGTTGAACAGAAAGAGCTTTGAGACTACCACTAGGGCCGGAGTGGTCAACCAAGAACACGTTCCAGGACGCCACCAAGCCGCGAGTTTTGATCAAGCAAGGCATCATCCGGCCGATGGAAAGACCCATGGTGTAGCATACGACGACAGGAGCGGCCCGCAGTCCCAAAAGACGATCAAAGAATGCTAGTTCCAGTCTTCTCGAAGATCGCGAGTAGCCAGTGCAGTCGTAGGGTCTCTACCCGCTAGCCAACATGACATCCACTGAGGAACGCCTTCGGTCGATAACAGAAACAAGCACGTGCCATCTAACCTCAGATAGCAGTCATGCCGTCGGCAAAGTCTTGTGCTCTATTATGCCGCAGCCATAATTGCTCAACATGTCTGAAACGGCAGTACGCTTGGGCCGAAAGATGACCATTTCGTCCAGGAACAGGTCAGGCCGAGGGTCAGAAATTTCCATAGCCAAGAGCAGGATCCCGAAGGAGGGCTGGATTTCAATTCTCCAATGACACAGCGATGTCCCCTCAGAATAGAGGCACATCATGCTCGAGCTCCTAGTTGTTCCTCGGTGCGGTAGCATCGGCCTCGACACCCCTGCATATGGTGATGACATGCCCATTCAACTTCATGGAAAATTCCCCTGTATGCAGACACAGCCGCCTAAGCCCTGTGAAATCTAGAATTCTGATCGTAGGCATTTAAACCAGAGATGGATAATTTCCGAGACGTTCTCGAAGCCGAGCGGGAGGCTTCGGCCAAGACCACGGCAGCCAACTCTATTTCGTTGTTGCAACCTTGGCTCTGGGTTTGTGGGTGACACCACCTCCACCAAACCGTTCATCCAGCCTATCGTCATCCAGAACCCTCTTTCATCCTCCATCTCGCTTCCTCGCTCCATCCAGTTTGCTTCTGGTACCTGCGCTGGACGGTGTGCGTCACAAGGACGACTGTGTCTGGTGAAGCCGGTCCCACGATGCACAAGAGGCTAAAACCGACCAAAGCGTGCACATGGCTTCTCTCCGTGCCACCTGAGTCTTCTCCGCCAACAAAGAGCCGCGTCGGAATCAAGGGATTCATTTCTCATCTTCCTCCATTCTCAGGCGCCTTGATCTGAGCGATTCCGTTGAAATCGCATTCGGTATCTCACAAGCGTAGAAAAACATGTCGTGGCCTCGCCGGACCACAAAAGGTCAGTTGTCTGTCGCTCTTTCGATCATATGTCGTTCCTTCTCTTCGCGAAGCGGTTGATTTGTCTTTCCTTCCTTCCTTGCCGTTGATTTGATGATTACCTTCATTGCCTTTGCCTGTGTATATTGATCGAACTTCCGCCGCTCCTTGGACATCTTTCGTCGACTTCTTCGTCCGCTCCCTAGCATTTTATACGACATTCCTAAGCTGCTATCTCTTCCGATCCTTGCATTTCTACGCTCCTTTTCTACCTTTCCGGGTACCACGTGGCCGGTCCCGAGCAATGTTGTCGTCAACGGCAAAATGGGGTCTTGTGGTATGTGCGTTTCCTTGAATATCTTCCCAGCAACATGTTATGAGCCGACAAAGGCATTATGGACTGAGCAGATCGCCGCGGAAATACCTATGCACAAGCTTCTTGCTTTTGAATGAGCATCTGAATTCAAGCAATGACATTGATGGGCTACGACTGGATCAACGATTCTTCTTTTTGATTTTCTTCCCCGATCCGTCATGGCATCTTGCATCCCATAATTATTTGAGAAAGCGCGCACACCGATACCGCTGCGCACAGACAACTTGTTTCTCTACTAGCGCCTATAACTTTCCTATGTTGATAATGCAATGGAGCTATTCCATACTGACTTTATCCCAGATCGTCTCTCTGATTACCGCCCGTCCTCGGTACTCCGCATGGGGTCAGTTTTATAACAACACCGTTCCCAGCGCATCGACAGCACCAGGTCAAGAGTTATCGAAATTTGCTAACCCTGCGGCAGCCGTCGTTATCGCCCCCGTCGTACCTACAGGCGTATCGCTTAAAGCTGCCAACCTTGTCGATGTCGCATCTACCCAAATCGATGTTACTGTTGCTTCTCCGACCACGACTTCAGCAACCGGCAGTGTGGGAGATACTTCAGGAGTGCGCTTTATGATTTCCTGATTAGAAGCAATTACTGATCATACCTCAATGACGTCTAGATCGTTAGCACTACACTCGAAACTGCAGGCAACCCATCCGTACAACCTTTTCCCACCTCCGTCCCGTCTTCTGTGACCTCCACTTTGCAACCTTTGAGCAGCACGTTGCCGTTCAACAATGCGACCAGCACAAGTCCTTCCACGATCAGCTCAGACTTGATAGTCCCTACGGCTACAATAACCGCCGTTCTTTCTAAGACCATCACAACGACTATACCAGTGGAAACAATCATTTACGGACATACCGTGACTTCATTCAAAGAAACAGAGACTGTGGTAACGTCATCAGCCACGCGAGTTCTCAACACAACCATCCCCGCTGGTACTGTATCGCATGCCGTGCCGACGCCACTTGCCACATGTTACGATAATGGTGGCTGTACAGGCCAGGACATATTCGAGCCTGTTGGCCTTGGACCTGTCCCCGACAATATTCAGACACGAGATGATCATCCTCAGGAGCGTCTAGGCATCAACCAGACTACACCAATCGAGACCAACAAGTTCTACGCAAATGCGTTTCTTGGCAGTCAAGGGCAGAGTATCTTCTCCCAGCCGTATGCACTGCAATGGAGTCAGGGAGGTGGGAACGCAATGAGCTACGGCATGAGTATTTCGCAGATTGACAGCGATCAAAAGGTGTATGGTCCAGTCACAAATACAACACCGGGTGATCCGGTCGCTTACTATATCAATCCGATCGGCATTCAGTCTGTCATTCTCTCTGCCTCTGAGGTCGGATCATCGTCTATCATGACCACGGATTCTCTCGAACAATTCTCTGCAAACATCAATCTTCTCCCACAGGCGGGCTCTGAATCCAAAATGACCTTTCCTGTCGTCTCAGGAATGGGTTTCGTCACTGCGGAATATTCCGATCTAACCCCGGCCATACAGAGCAGTGTTTTCTTTGACCACATTGAGGGCTCCTTCAACGTGAAGCCAGGCATCTGGAAATACAGGCTGTATCTCGCTGATCAAAAGCAATGGCTCATGTACGTGATGCCTTCGGACGGAGTCACCGATCCTAAAATCGCCATGTCATCCGCCACCCTCATCACAGGACGTTCAGGCTTTACGGGTACAATCCAGATTGCTAAGAATCCCGGGGGCTCTACTCAGACGGAGGCTGTCTTTGATGCTTCCTGCGGTGCGTATCCTGTTGCAGGGCACGTTCAGGGCTATGTAAACGGGGATTCCGGTTCGTATGCCATCGGCTGGGATAAGGCAGGGCCATACGCTGCCAATACCTCTTTGCTCATGTTCGCGTTGGCACATCACGTGGAATCATTTGATAGCACTACTAAAAGTGATGCGACAGCTGTGGTTCTCGACACTACCACGAAAGGCAATACCACAGCGATCATGGCTGATTCTTGGACTTTGATAGAGCTAAACCTGCCAGTCACGATAGGCTTTGCTCCCTGGGCAAACGGTACTTCTGCGTCCACTCTCTCCTCCGCTGCAATTGCTGCTATTCAAACAGTCGCCGCATCTGAGGTCTCTCAGAATATGTCTCAGCAGTCTGACCTAAATAGCATGTACTACAGCGGCAAAGCGCTCAGCAAGTTTGCGCAGCTGCTGTATACGATGAACGATCTCACGGATCAGAAAAGTCTTGCGGCCGCAGGCTTGGCCACCCTCAAGGACGCATTCGCCACCTTTGTGAACAATCAGCAAGATTTCCCGCTTGTTTACGACTCTGCTTGGAAAGGGACCGTGTCGTCAGCGTCGTATGTTACCGGCGACTCTGGTGTCGATTTCGGCAACTCGTACTACAACGACCATCACTTTCACTACGGCTACTTCTTGCATGCCGCCGCCTGCATCGGTTATCTTGATCCCAGCTGGCTGGCTGACAATCAGGCTTGGGTCAATATGCTAGTTCGGGACGTGTCGAACCCAAGCTCGCAGGACACATACTTCCCCGTATTTCGATCTTTCGACTGGTACAGTGGACACTCGTGGGCCAAAGGACTCTTCGAATCTGGCGATGGCAAAGACGAAGAGTCCTCGTCTGAGGATACCATGTTCGCGTACGGGCTGAAGATGTGGGGCAAGACCATCGGCGACGCGAGTATGGAAGCGCGAGGCAACATGATGCTTGCCGTGCTGGCACGGTCGTTGAACAATTACTTCCTACTCAAGAGCGACAACCAGAATCAGCCAGCGGTGTTTGTACCGAACAAGAACACTGGAATTGTAAGTATCCGTCATTTTGGCTGTTTGTTGGCAAGTGACTAACAGAATTTAGATGTTCGAAAACAAGGTCGACCACACAACATACTTCGGCGCTAACCTTGAATACGTGCAAGGGTAATAGTTTTCCCCCCTCTCTTTCCCGTCCTTCCGACTTCAAGATCTTTGAACTAACATCCTCTCCCAGTATCCACATGATCCCCCTGATGCCCTTCTCCCCCTACATTCGCAGCAACCAATTCGTCAACCAAGAATGGAACGTCTACTTCGCCGACGGCGCGGTAGATCCCGCGAGCAGTGTAGTGGGTGGGTGGAAAGGTATTCTGTACGCGAACCTGGCGATCATCAATCCGCAGGCGAGTTGGGCGTTTTTCAATCAGGCAAATTTCGATCCGAGTTGGCTGGACGGCGGGGCGACGCGGGCTTGGTATATGGCGCTTGCTGCTGGTAAGTTATCAGATTCGATGATGGAAGAAGCGAGGAATGGTGCTGACTTGGAAATGTGTAGGGCTGGGAGGCGCGTAGATGGTTGGACGCATCGGATTCTGCGTGGGACGTCTGGAGGCGTTGGGTTCAACATATAGGCGTGTTGATTGACGGAGGGACGGCGGCATAGTGGTGGCCTTCTCTTTAGGGCATAGATGGGATGTTCCGGTTATGTGTACAATAGGCTGTTGAGTGAGAGGAGGGGGACGGTAAGATTGGTTTGGTCTGGACTTAGATTGATACCCTAGGATTGAGAACAGAATGAACGACCTTTGCACCTGGAGCTGAAGTCCTTCTCGCCGATGCTCCCATATTCAGCAGAACTTGCTGTGAAACGCACCCTTGTCAGTTTGTCAATTCAATGTTAGGTGTGCCATTGCTGTCCTTTTCCCCGTCAATTCTTATTCTCACCTTTCCTTTCTGAGTCCCTGCTTTCTTTATCAATCCATACCAAGTCTTAGCGGTCTGTTTCTTCCATCTCCGTCTCTCCTGTAAGGTTGCTGCTCTTTGCGCATCCTTTACTTCTTCTTCTTCTTCTTCTTCTTCTTCTTCTTCTCCGCCGCCGTTGTCGAACCTGCAGCCGACCCCTTTGGACGTTCGAAGGGCCCTATGGTGGTAGTATAGCGGAAAAATGAGATCTCTGTCGTCTCCTTGCTTCTACGGGCCTTTTGGTCTCCTGGCCGTTCCTGGGACTATTTTCGTCAATTTTTATTCTGATAGGTAGAATCCATCTCCTGTAGTTCTATGCCTTCCTATCCTATCCTGCAGGACTACACAAGGATGTCCTACTTTTAATGCCTGCTTCAGGCGAGTGCGACTATTACATTCTTTCGGCCTCGCATAGGGGCACAGGCCACCCTGCGAATCTCCGCGATGTGATGTTCGCTCTACAGCATAGATCGATCCCGCGCCGCACCGGATCTTCAAGGGGGCCAAGAACCTACGGAAGAAGAGACAAAGTCCTCCCGCCATGTCGGGTCCCACTGGTTTCCGCTTCGGCAGCGTATGTGGCTATTGCTGCTCCTTGGATGGCTGCTCCCGGGACGTTTCGTGGTGTCGGATGATGAAGCATGCGGATGACGCCCAGGAGAAAGGGATTTGATCGTCGGGATACTGATCCCATGGTTGTTGTTTTTTATAGGTGCGGCAAGTGTTTTTCTACAAGTTGCTTCGTCACTACTTTGCCTCGATTTGCTTTTGGGATGTAATGCGCCGCTGCGCCGGCTTCACTCTCTCTGAGATGCTGGAAGGGGGTGAAATCCTTGCGCTGACTAACATAGGGTCAAAGATTAAAGTGTCAGCTCTGTCGCAAACCTCAGGTCAGATACGGAGGCGTGCATTAAAAGTGCTTAAAGTGTAATTCACAATGTATTGTATCAGTTTGCATCTTATAAACTGGTTACTGAGATAATCACTTAATTTAAGGGCCAAGCGCCTAGGGCAAACCCTAGAGCTGTATGTTACTGTATTGCAAAAACATCAAGCCTAATACAGCGTAGATTTCACTTCAAGCACTTTTTACCCATGCCTCCGTACTTCGAGAGAATTCACGGCTGGATAAATTTCCCCCCGGTGCGGGGATTGTCCTTCTGTTCTGAAACAAGACTAACATTGAAGCGAATTCCTGGATTCGTTTCCAATGCTTGCGCGCCATCCACCGAGAGGGTCCTCACAGCCCAAGTGGCTGTCCGCGTTGGCTTTCAGCAGTCAAGCCCAGGAAGAGACGTACATAATGTTGGCAAACATGAGCACAAGCAGAACACCCATAATTACGCCAGATTGATGCGGTCGATACTGGTCAAGAAATGCTTCGTTAGATTTCCAACCCTTTCCTTCCGCAATATGTCGTAATCTTCCACAGTAGCAGACTATACCTTTATTAGCTTCATCGCACGACGGCGACTCACAGACCATGAGGAAGTTGATAGGCCTCATACTGATATGGTATCTTACATTTCCCGTGTCGAGCGTGGATCCATATACTTTTTGGGTTCATCCATCATGCTTGAACAGAGAAGGGAGGAAGTTTGAAAAGTCCATGGTGGCAGCCTGGGAAATGGTCGTCAACGCACTCGCCATGATCCAGGACTCAGATGCATACACTGATTTCGTGTTCCGCATCCTCTTCGATGTCTATCCGGATGATAACCAGGGTGAAGCAATCGTCGACCGCCTCGAAGAGATCTATACGGCCTTCTATGAGATGGAGCGCGTAACATCGCCAGGTGACGAAGAGTCAGAACAACCCGTGGGGAACTTTCGCTACTTCTGTGACGACGATAAAACCGATGGTTCATCTCGCTGGCGGCTCCGTGACGATCCACCCGAGCCGGAACGGCCTCGGGATTATAAGAAACAAAGCGAACGACTCAAGTGGGCACCAGGCAGAACAGTCTTCCAGGAGTACTGGGATCCGACAAATAATGTTGCAATGGGAAAGACCCGTGGATGCAAGGCTCGGCATGGTACTTCCTTGGTTCGAGCTCAAACCTACGATCCAGCGCCCCATGAAGCCTCCTATCCCGGATACCCCAGGAACATGATCTGGGCCACTGTCACCATATGCGATTTCTCCCTGGAACCGCACGTTCCGAGTAGCATCAGTGACTATGGTCCGGACACCAATTTCCACCTCTTAACGGGTGGTCTGTCGACTCTCGGCCGCTTCATAACTAGTTCCACCATATTGCATGAATTCTGCCGATTTCCCCCGTGGAGGCTGAGGGATTTTTTACTGCCTGGTATAAATGGTGCGAGAGCAGTCAAGTGGCAACAGGCCGTTTGGATGGCCCGTCGTTCGCCGTTTGCCGCGATTGAGAACGTCAACAATATCGTGTATTTCGCGGTATTGGCGACGCTGAGGGAGCACGGGTGGTACTTGGGTCCGAATGATGTTGTCAATGGTCACCTGTACCGAGTCACCGAACCAGAATAACTGCATATCTTCAGACGATAAAATATACATCTGGACAACACTCCAGTCCCTGTCTACGAGAACCCTCTCCCAAATTTTGCCCCCGCGACCCTTCCCCTTTCCTCCAGCAGATCAGACCTTTCCCCGTGGATAATTAAAAACCTCCTCCTAAACATAGAAGGACCTCTCAACTCACGATGTCAGACAAAAAGGCCGCCTATACTCCGTTCGTCACTGAGCAACCAACATCCCCTAACATCTCTTCTGCGTAGTATATTCTACCAGCAAAACTTCAACCCGTTTCCATTGAACAGCGTTCCAAACCAAAGCCACCCCTTGAAATCCGAGGTCGAATCGCCATAAAACCGCGAAATCACCGTGTTAGAAACTCCCTCTATCTCGGTTCGAAACGCTGATTCCCAAGCCGGCGCCTAGCAAACGGCGCTCTCATTGCCGTCTCCATTCATCTCCCCGTTGATGCATTGAACATACCACCGCCACTACCACCGACACACCATCGATACGTGGGGAAAGCACTTTGCCAAAGGGAGGGTGACGAGTGGACTTATGGCATCATAGCAGTTTGGGGTTGAGCATGCTAATGCGGAGACTAAGCCGCTGCTGCCGTCGATACGAGAAATGCTCTTCCTCTGGTGCAGGCGTCCCATGTTAAGGCTATTTCAAATCGAGATGATGGAAGACCCGGTAGGATCTTGTCTCCAAGGATACGTTCCTCACAATCAGCGGTGGTTTGGAAGGCATCCCGAATGTCACTGGGTCACGACAGCTGCTTTGACGCGTAGTTCTCGACCAGCGAAGCGAAGGCTTTTCCATACGGTGAGTTCGAGACACTGCATGTCCACGTGATGAGCCGATGGGACAGAAGTGTTGCAGACCAGTGCCGTCGACCTCGAAGCGGGACTCCTCACACAAGTAGCTTTGCTAGCGAGTCCAGAAAACTTGTTCTTCGGTGAAAATGAGGGTTCGAAAAGCGACTGCATGCTCTTCTTGCATTGTCCAGGCCCCGGCTGTTCCACTTGCTCTAGTCAATATCCTCACGGCCTCTGGTCAAATTTTCGTTCCAGTGTCATGGTCGTAACTTCATAGCATTCACGACCGAAAGTCCTAAATCTTCGTCGGCAGGGGGAACGACTGCAATTTCGCGCTGCTCGTAAAGTCTGGTCAAAGGACGACGGTAGTGCCGCCCTCGGCCCCAAACCCCGCTACTCTGTCTTGGCACCTAGGCACCAATTCTTCATGGCCTACATTTTCCTCACTTTGTGTATTTGACCACTTGTGCATCATGCTAGGGCTGATAGTCCGCACTTTCGAGCAACCGCTCATGATCGACACATATGACCTCGTGAAGATGTCGATGGAGGAGCCCAAGCTGCGCGATCTTTGGCGACGACCCAACTCTGCCGATTTCTCGCAGTCTACTCATACTGCGGGTAGCCGATCTTTTTGCGGTCACAAGAGCTCGATTTCGGCGGCGAGATCACATCCAACGTGAAGTTTAGTATTTCTTTGATTCCTGAGAATCGCTTGTTGTTCCTCAATCCGTTGATTTCCCACGCGAGAGTGTTGGTGACAGATTGCGACGCCACCCTGAATGGACTTCCTAGCAGAACGTCACGCTGGACCGGCCGTGGATTCGCTGAGGCTATTGAGCGCTGACAATCTGGTCATTTAGTGTTCAGATTGGCTTTCGCCTATACGACTGACCATGCCTAAGCCACGCGAGAGCCCGGCCGGTCACCGGAACGAGGTTGGCACGTCTTGAACTGCTTTCACAAGTTCAAATCTCAAAAGCTTAGGTCCTGAAACTCTGGATCCTCTAGAGGTACGGTCTCTTTTGCGAGAAACACTCCTACTCTGAATCGCCCGGGGCGAGAAGAGAAACGCTTTTCTAAGATTCACAATAATTGGGTTCGTGAGACTATCCAGGCGACCTACAATCAACTTCCGTCGACTAGGAACATACAGAGGATCAGGCTCCGCAAGCATGCCACAAGAGATGTTGGTAGGAATGGATCCGAGGGTTCACTAAGTGCCCCCAAAAAATGGACTGACGCTACCAAGTCGAAGTTTTATACAAGCTGCAGCCTAGACAGATTTTCCCGTTCATATTATACAGCACACACCAAGTCGATTCCCAGAGTGTGTTCGCGACCCAGGATCAAGCGGCTCACCCGAACTTCGACCAATTTTCAAAACAATCTAAGCCTCTCCTATATCGTGACGAACAAAGGCTACATTATTGGATAATTAATATCCCCTTCTATTCCGTCCAACTTCCACTCTTCCTTTCTCCATCCTATATTCATCCGAGCCTTCTTCCCTTGTCGCGTACCCTCGTGCTCGATTCGGAATGTTGACTAAACCCCATCAGTTGTTACCCGTTGCGATCTTGAGAGCCATGGAATGGTACTGAAGACCACGACACCGTTGACCGCCACAATGGCACCAAAACCTACTGGACTTGAATTCCACCGACTGTACCCCAGCTACCAAGAGTTGTTATCGGGGTAATTGGGTTCGTCCTAGCACATATATTTCCTTGAGTTTTCCACTCAGTCTCCTTCTGTTCAAGGAGAATCCCAGCTTTCGCAGATTGATCGTACCCATGGAGATCTTAATCATATGCTCAGAATTTGGATCCTTGGCCTCTAGATAACATTGGACATTGTTTGAGAGTTTGGGCAACTGGATCACCGTGTAATTGCCACGGTTTTCATCTAGCTGCTATCAGCCGTCAAGAAGTACGACCATGCCATATTGCCTACCGCTTGTCACATTCTGGAGCGAGTCCTTGAGAAATTTTTGTCTATTCGGGTCGAACACAAGTACAGATTCCGCGTCCCACTGCCCATTAGTTCTCAGGCTAGTGCCCCTGCTCCTGTTTGAGAGCAGGCTTGGAGGCATGAGAGATGTGCTCGGGTCCGCAAAGTCGTCAACAAGGTAATGCGAGACTCTATCAGAGGTTTGAAAAATAACAAGGCAAGGTCTAAGTGAACAAAAGGGTTGAAATGACTGAAATTGCTATAGATTGCTGCTAGGAAGGGGTGCTTGGCCTTGTTCTACGCCTCGTGTAAGAAAAGGTCCGGTGACGTGGGACTAAGGCAATCCCAGTGTTTCTTCTTAAGACTCCTATCACTCGATGCGGCTTAGTGGGGGCGAAGCGCGACACATTGCATTATGTGTGGTGGCACTGCTGGAGCTTGCTTTTTCGCAGGTCTAGGCAAGTGGTGTATGAAATAATAATGGTGCATTTCCACCGCGGCTGCATCGCATCATGCTCAAGCCTTTCTACGTCTGAGTATGAAGGCATGCTTAAATTTTTCCAACTTACAGCACCATCACTTGAGCTACAAAGCTACTTCCCAAGATTGCAAGTGGACAGCCTTCCCGTCAGTGACTGTACAGTAATTTGCCATCCGATATGTCCCGCCGCGGGAGGCAATCTACTAATATTTGTGGATTTCTGCTGGCCGCGCAGCCGAATCCTCTGTCTCGTGCCGTGAGGCTGAATATGGTGTGTTCGGAGAATGGGGAGCCACAATAAGCGATTGGCAGGCAAATCCACTCCCACCCCCTTTTCCTACCCTCCCTCATCGGCGTCCTAAATGGCGTCTCGATCTAGGACTTCTTAGAAAACTTCGTGTTACTTTCCTTCATGTGGGCCAATAACTTAGGTTCTCATCTTGTCAGATCGAGGGTCTATCAGCATGTCTTGAGAGCTCTTTCCATCCATCCGTGGCTGCTCTCCAACAAGGCTACGGGGCTATACCGAACTCGGTTGATTTATCGCATTTTGCTTCTTCAGCTATCAAAATGGTGTATCTCGGTACAATTAAGCCGCAAAGAGACCCAGGTCCGTAAGATGACGAAGAGCCTCAAAAGTCACGAGGCTAGCTGCCGTAATGTGATCTTCACCACTTCTTTCTTTAGCATGGGCTTATACATCTCCTCGAACGATTCTTTAATGGACTCATGTGCATCTCAAGCGTTGAATTCAAAGCGTGTGCAACATGACTGCGCGTTGGGATGCAGCGCGCTCTCAGTCTCCCGAGCCACTCGAGCGCTTTAGCGACCGTGTTGCGACTTGGCCTTCCGGCGGATTAAATGAGACACGACGGCCAAGAGCTATAAAAGGTCAATCTGTATCCTTCAACGTTTCGAACAGCTCTCCACAAGGAGCTCGGAAAAGCACAGTTGCCTCTGATCAGTCTGCAGCATCGTCCACCTTCGATCCGCCATGGCACAAACACAACATTCTGTGTTTGGGTACTTATGCTCCATCTCTTGTGTACCTATAAGTAATGTTCTAACAGTGTGTGCAGATGGCGGAGGCATTCGTGGTTACTCTAGTCTCTTAATCATCCAGAAGCTCATGGACCTTATTGTCGACGAGGAAGAAAGGCAATTTAAAACAGATTCGGACTGTTACGAAGAGGAGCAATTTGATGCTACAGTGCATTCAAGCTACCATCCCAACGACTTTTTGCCGAACAAGACTTACGATGACAGAGATCCTCGAGATCTTCGCGTGAAATCCTTGCGCCATCGGCTTAAGACAAAGAGGAACGAGGAGCTGGAAGAAGAGAACACTAGTCATCGGGAGGAGACGGATGAAGAAGCCCGACGTCATGGTCTTAGGAATAGATATTTGCCATGTCATTATTTCGACTATATGGGGGGAACTAGCACAGGAGGGTAAGTTTCCCGTTCGGAAATGGTTGCGATTATGGCTTAATACTAACGAGCATCGAAAGCTTAATTGCAATACTCTTGGGCCGACTGCGCTTATCAGTTGATGATGCTCTCAAAGAATATGAGAAGATGGGTGGATTTGTCTTCGGCCACGGGAGGATTTTCTCTATCCGCGGGCCAATACCCTTTCCGAGAGATAAGTACAATGAAAAGAGGTTCGTTGAAGTTGTCAAACATATCGTAAATACGAGGCTACCGAAGCAAGCCTTTGGCGATCACTTGTTTATGTCCCATGAGAGAATGTGTAAAACGTAAGTCTTTCTGCATCGCTTAAGTCATCTGCTTAACGTTAATAGAGTCGCGGTCACCTTCGGCGGCCAGAAGGTTGAGGGAGACACAGGATTCTCTACTCAGGGACCATATCTCTTCCGGAGCTACGACCATCATCCCAATGTTCGTGGTGATCAACATCTGATCCCGCACGAACGGAATCCTGGCTACTCTCAAAGAGTGCCGATTTGGCAGGTGGCTCGCGCTACCTCTGCAGCACCGACATATTTCAACAGCATCACCATTGGCGACTGCAAATACGGTGATGGCGGATTTGGAGCCAACAATCCTACTAAGGAGATGTATTTTGAAGTCTGTCAGATGAACGGCAACGAGAAAAAGTGCGTCGAACTTTTGGTAAGCATTGGAACAGGAGAACCCAAGCGATTCGAACCGTATAGAGAAGATGGCATGTCGAAGTACTTCTCGTTTCTTAAGGTCGCCAGAAAACTTGCCTCAAATTCCGAAATAGTGCATGATGATATGGGACGCATCCTCGTGAATGATCATGAGCGCGAGATATACCACCGGTTCAACGTGCCCTACCACCAATCGCCAACGACTCCAAAGCAAATGAGACCAGAAATCCCTAACGAAGGCAGGTCCGCTTTTCAAAGGCCGGCAACCTGTCCTCCTCCACTGGGAGACATGAAACTCGATGAGTGGCGCGGATCGACGACTCTAGACTCTATCAGAGTGGCAACAGCCAGCTACCTTTCTCAGGCCCATGTTCAAAAAGAGCTTCGCGGTATTGCCAAGACCTTAGTCAGCACGAGGCGCTTACGAAGCAAGCATCCCGAACACTGGGACATCTACAGCACGGGCATTCAGTATCGATGCCAGCACCCGGGTTGTCATCAGCTGAAATCACAGAAGCTGAGACACAGCAAGCGTAGCCTTATTGATCACCTACTCAAAAAGCATTCAGTGCCGGCAGACAAGGTAGAGGAGTACTTCGAGAAAGGGACCGTCGGACCCTAGTCTCGATGGCGATATTATGATGGCCTCCACGATGCTCGTGCACCCGGCTTGAAAGGCTGCCGCTGACCAGGCTCTGAGGAACCAAGAGCAGGCTCTCGTCATACTCAATCATGTGATTATGACTTTTGGCCGCATGTCTTGGGAATTCCCGACTACGCACTTTATCCCAGATGACCACGGTATTGAAGGACGCTGGCGCCTAAAAAGTTCAGAAGCTAATCCTGAGATGAAGTTCTTTCGTTCTTGTACATAGGATCGCTGAAGACACAAGGCTTGGCCTAGAAGCGAGAAACTTCCACGCCGCCACGACAGCATTCAATCGACAATACCGCAAGCATCCCAACATGTCTATAACCCTGAATTGCTATCATCGCAACTTTGACATGGTATTGCGACTGTTCCTACTGCCAGCAAGGTAAAGAAGATTTGTCCAGGGTACCGAGGTGCCTTGCAGTAGACGGGCACCCATCTGGCAAAATTCAAATATGAGGTTGTGCCAGGGAGCGACTAGCATGTCCTGAAGGCTGTTCTTGGCTCTACTCATGTTCACCAATGCGGGACTGCTCTCGGACTGCTCTCGACGCAAGATATATAATCCAACTAAGTTTGGCTCAAAATTTTTAGATAGACCTCAATCCTTTACCTAGATGGGATTCTAATATAATATATATCAACTATCCTCAAACTCACCTCCTCTGACAGTCCTCAAGACATTTAGACTCCTTGCACGTTCATCAATCCATCGCAGTAGTTCACTTGAGGGTATCGATCTATTCAACATCCCAAGTAGAAAGATGCGAAGAGCACTGAAATCATCTTCACGACATAAATTGGGGATTTGTGGCGCACTTTTCTTTTTCCTCGTAAGGCTGTTCGACGGCGGTTCCACATGCTTTTCATTTGCTGCGGCTCCACATTTCTATTGCTGAAATCATCACATGGGCCTAAGTATGTGGCTAAGCAGACGACTTGGGAGTTTAGGTATCCTAACCCTCGTCCCAGTGGTGCCTAATTTTGAAGCCTATAGACTTGGCTACGGTTGCCGGTTCTGTTAAAATTGCGTTTCAGCCTCAGGCTCCTGCCTGTAGCGTTGGCGAAGCGCGCTTACGTTGTACAAGTCGGAACGATTAGAGAACGAATAATAAGCCCGGTTGTTCCAGCTGAAACTAGGGCAATTGTTAAAGGGGGACTAGGTGGAGGTCTACCTGTCCCCTCTAGGCTCAAGGTATTTAGCTGTCATGTGCCCCTGTCAGATGGATAATCAATCAAGCTCTTCTCTTACCTCTCGGCAGTGCCCTGCACCACGGCCGCAGTGCGGATTTTAACCCTCAAACTGCACTATGGGGGCGGAATCCATGGATATCCACGATCCACGAGTTTCTATATAGGAATCACGTGAAGTAAAATATGGACGGACCTATTAATTACGTGTAATTACGTGCTAGATTTTAAGCTAAACTCGCACGTGCCCATCTAAATTCCCGCACGTACTACCTTCAGATTCGACGCCATGATATCCCAAGACGGTAGCATTTATATCATGTTAGGTGTCTTTTGAAAAACGAATAGCAGCTCGAGCTCCACCAAGCGCAGGACAAAGGCCCAAATGGAGCCGCAGGAATCGAATAATGAAGATCGGCATGGGTTAGAAATGGACGATCGACTAGCGCCGGCCCTCCAGCTTTACGAAACACTTCCAATACCATCCGGCCATGCCTACATACGAGTACTCGACCTTCATGAAGGCTCTTCGAGCTCGAGCAGGCAATTGACGAGCACGCTACGTGTCGTAGATTTGCGAACATGTCCACGCTTCGCAACCCTGTCTTACGTGCAGGGTAGCAGCATCAGCTCTACCGTCAACCTTCCAACCATCACGTGTAATGGCTGCATACTCCCTATTACGCAATCGTGTCGGGACGGTTTGCTTGCGGTGCAACGACAGCATCGGTCCCGCGGCAGCGACATCACGATATGGGTGGATGCAATATGCATCAATCAGGCCGATTCAATGAGAAGAGCTCTCAGATCCCGCTGATAGAGGAAATCTATACGTGGGCAGAGGTCGTGTACATCTGGCTCGGGCCGGGAAATGATACTACAGTTAAGGGGTTTGAGTACATCTCCTCGATGGCTGTCTACTATGACGTCTTTCCAGCTGGCATTCCGTGGCATAACGGCGGTGAAGGAAAAGACGTCGTGACGATGACAAGGGAGAAATTCTCATATTTTGCTAAGATGCTCCAGCTAATTTATCTTAAACCCCCTATATTACTATTCGCTATATGTCTATTCAAAGTACGCAAAGTATGTAAAGAAAACGAAGAAAGCCCTGATATCAAATCAGCCATAGGGCTTCTTGATCAAGAATGGCTTCGTCGAGCATGGATATTTTAAGAGATAGTCTTAGCATCGAACCCTGTTATACTTTGTGGGAATCGACAGATCTCCTGGGCTCAGCTGAAAGAAGGACTTGATGGCTTGATGAAACGCTCGGAGCAGTCAGACCTAGACAGGCTTGCATCACCACAAGCTTTTTTTACTTGGCAAGGACTATTCAGAATTTGGGCAAGCATCTCGAGACCGTTACGATGGAATGGAAAAGAGTACAGGACGCAGCCGCTGAGGAATGACTCATCAGATTTAGCATGGTCTGTCGACGACTATCTACGCGCTTTTAACCCTTCGCGGGTCCGAGTCTACGCCCTGTTGGTGATTACTGGTGTTCATATTACGGTCGTATTGACGATCGTCGTGCTTATGGCTGTATATTGGAGAGGTTCTATTGGTCTCAACGCCTTTATTATTTATCTGTTTACAAGTCTTTATTGTATATACATCGTTATTGTAGCGATACTCACTCTGATGCTCGTACATTGCGCAGACAGACGGAAATTGAAGAGTAGGGATTTGACTGAGCGGGTCTCCCTTGTCGGGCTTGTTCAGGCCATTCGAGAGCGCCAGTCCAGTGCTCCAAAGGACCGAGCCTTTGCTTTATATGGGGTGTTACGGCGTCTAGGCTTTGAGGCCCCTATTCCTGACTACAGCAATTGCGTTGGGCAAGTGTATTTGGATTTCTTCAAAGGCCTCATCGCATGGAACCCATCGTTGATTAATTTGTTGATTGACACAGGAGGCTTAAAGCTTGTGGATGCCCCAAGCTGGGTCCCGGATTGGAATACGGTCCAGGAAAGGAATTGGGTGCCTTCCGCTTACGTCTACGACTTCATCAAGGAAGAACGGTGGTCGGCACAAGACCTAGGTGCGACGGTTTCCGGAAAGACCTTCTCGTTAAGTGGGGTCCTTCTAGATACAGCTAAGATCTGCTCGGGGCCATTCACTCAGATCGAGCTCGATCACGATAGATTTCCCCATCAAGACATGGCAGACAGAATTATTCCCCCTCTGCACTTCTTTGCCAGCTGGCTGGCTGCTATTAAGAGGGATATGCGCTTTGGCATCAGGCACGAATCGAGTCCCCGAACTGTCTTCGATATTCTTCGTGGGTCGATCAGAAATGCCTCAAATGTTGTCAATCGGCCAATCGGGGTTGGTCGGAAGGAGGAACATAGATTCGCAAATTGGTATCACACTCTTAGCATACAATACACTACGGACGAGCTTGAGCGAGGAGAACCAGGAATGTCACAGGGCTTAGAGACCCTTTTCGGCGAAGTTTTGAGCAACCAGTCAGTATTAGACCACAATATTACCTGCTGCAGTCGCCTCTCTGGTAAGAGGGGCCTCTTTTTCTCGTATGACGGCCGCGCCGGTTGCGGTCCGGAGGATATGGAAGAGGGGGACCAGGTTTGGATTCTCAAGGGAGTAGCTCTCCCGATGATACTTCGAAAGTCTACTAATGACTCCTCAACGTACCGGATCTTGGGCCTGCCTTTATCCCTGGCGTCGACGACGTGGACCAAAACGCTCCTAGAAACCGAGGCCTTAACTGGACTACTATTGCTCTTGTTTAAAATGAGATTCTACGTAGTAATTTCTGTAGTCTGTGTCAGACTGTGGATTTAACGAAGCGGAAAATCTTAATTGGATCTCTTTCAGTCGCCCAGACGTCTATAGAATAGACCTGGTTCAAAAATTGCATCTCGATTACAGAATTCGTTCAGGACGAACCTGAGTGGGCATACAAACATTTAGACACATAAATCTCATTGTTCCCAGCTGGTCCCTCATTGAAGATCCGGATGTGTTATAATCCGGATCTGGTATGCTGAGACTGCCCTGACACCTGCGCGTTCGCCGGAAACTCTGATGCGTCTTCCCATAATTTCTCTTCAGCCTCCTCTCTAGCTACAATATGCGACAAGACATACGGAGCCCTTACTATGAGGTTCAAAATTGCGGTTAGCAAGTATGCCCGAAGCTGAGTGCCACGGCTGGGTTATTCTACGATGTGGCTAAAGGTAGGGTACTTAGCTCGTTGTTTTCGGCGGCAAAAATACACCCTCATTTTTAGAGCCTTATCGGTACGGGTAACATTCCTATCTGCAACATGTGTCTACCCCATTATAGTCCAGGCCATCTCTTCTTCCTTGCTCTCTTTAGAAGTGGATCTTCTCATAACTAAGCTTATCATTACCAGTGCCATTCCTTAGATCTTTGAGGGTGAGTTCGTCGGTCGCCACTCCCCATGTATATGAAAGTATAGCGAAGGGGGAATGTGATTACTAAGCCCACAGTCGGTAAGACTGTATTTGTAAGTGTCGCTATACCGTAGAAGGCGTATAATATTGCGTGCATAGGTGTGGGCTAAATTGGTCGTATTACTGTACTCGGATTTAGCCAACCTCAGAGGAATTTGGAAGTTTTAGACACTCTATTCTTTTTTATAAATGGCTGTTTGTTTTTCGCGAAGGAGATGAAGTGGAAGGATGGAGGAATTTCAATTGAATTTTTGTTTATTGCCTCTCATTACTAGGCTACCGATATGCGTTTTTAATTTTTAGTTACCTCAAGCACAACGACAAAAACAACTATTGCGATCACCGTAATCACTATGGCTGGTGCAGTCCAGATAAGGATCCGCTTGTACGCCACGGGCCTCGAACCCGCAAACTGGCGCATCTGTTTGTTGAGGGCATCAAATTGCAATGGGAGCGCAACAGTGACAAGAGCGAGCGGCAGCCCGAGCGCGATGAGGACCCACCACTTTGGAGCGTTAGCTTTCTCGCCGCTTATTTCTTCAATATTCATGCCTAAGATGCCGGTTGCAAGAGTGAAAGGCAGATAAATGGCTGCGAGAGCCGCAAATAGCTTGGTGCGGTTGTCGTTTTTGCCGGTCAGTTGGTCGATTGAGGTGGCGTAAATTTTGTCCGCTCTTTCTTAGATCTTAGAGACGAGCTTGGAGAGGTCGGGGAAGTCATACGATGGGGTTGAGGGTTGGTTCTGGCCTGCTTGTTGAGTATTATGGGTGAATGGCGTTGTTGCGTGATTGGATGACCTCTCGGTAAGGTCGAGGATGGTTTCCAGGTGGTCTTTTAGGTGAATGATATAGTTTAGTTTGAGATGTGTTGGGTCGCTGCGGGCGAGATATTGAATGTGTGAGAGGTATGCGTTGATGGACGAAAGATTTGAATAGGTTTGGGAGCTAATAACTGACTGGGCGAGCTGAAGGAGAATCTGCGCATCGTGTCCATCGCCTGAAGGTAAATGATCAAGAGGTGAACTTTGGCTTAGTCTACGAACAAGCTGGTTCATGAGGTTGGTTGTGCCGCATGCTACAACGCCATATGAGTACCCAGACGTGCACACCGGCTGGCGATCATAGGATACTGTTATAGAATCCTGCCTAGGTGGCTTAGTGTGGTAGCCTGACGTGAAGATCTCAATGTCGGATTCGTATCTTGGTGGAGGACATGTTGTGGTTACTGTCTCTAAAAGAGGTGCAATCAATCTTTGGTCGGATTCGTCTCCTGCCGTAGTAGATGGAGAGGAAGTTCCAAGCAAGCTTAAACCACCAACAGCATTGCATCCGTCAACGGGGTATCCTGCGAGACCAGTGATTACCTTAGAGGAGCTTTTCCAGATGCGACCAACCACACACGCAAGTTTCGCGGCAGCTGCTGCTTGGAGCTCTTTTTGATGGCGTGCCCTAAGATTTCCAATTTTGGGATCAAGACGGTCTTCATGACGTGAGAAAATGATAAAGCGTGACTTTAACGAAGGAGGTACCACCAATTAGAGGTAATCACCTAGCTCTTCAAGAGAAGTGAATCGCCTGGGGTTCGTCCATTGGAGTCTTTGTTGAGCCAGGAGATGAAGCTCAATGATGCGGACGGTGAATTTGTAGTCTTTGGGCTTTAGCTTTTGGAAAGACGTGACACGTGATCGAAGCGTTGCTATCTCTTGACTCTCACCCGGAAGGCTATCTAAATAGTGATCTAAGGTCTCGTCCCGTTCCATGGCAGTATCAGTACCCTTAACAAATTCAGTAGGTATTGATTCAACTCGCTCGATAAGGGGCTCACCTTTTCGTTTCCACTAAGTAGGAAGCTCTCTTGACCAAGCTCGCCGGATTGAGAGTCCATTTGGATTCTTCTAGGAATAAGGCGCTTGAAACAGGGAAGATAAAGGAAGAGACTCTTTGCAAAAGACAGCGGTATTCTCGAGTTTAAGCATGGACAAGGTTTGAAGAGCAAGAGTATTATGGAGGCGCTGTAAAGAAGACATGTTTGGGAATGCGAAAATCTTTCCAAGGGTCATAGCCTTGCTGCGGGTGCAAAGACTGGACCCCACTGACGACCTGGACGGTCTAATCAAGGACCGCTAAAAATTAGAGCTATCCTATCATCTTTGCATCAAATTTTCATCAAGAGATCAACCGTTTGATCGGACGAACGAGTGGCCAGATAGAAGCTGTAGAGTGACGACGGTGGTGGCGCAGTACTGCTATGGAACTTGGAAGGGAGAAGCTGAATGGCTCTGATGCAAAGCGCTTGCATGAACCAAATGCATGCAACATGAAACACCTGCCGATTTGAAATTTTTTCATACTACAACCGATTATCACGAGGGGAAATTCTTAGAAGGTAAGATTGGTAAAGCGACCGACAGGGTATCCAACCGAGGAGTCTAGATGTTGTATTCGGAGGGAGAGCTGGTTTTGCAAGCGGCTGTATCCGTACCAGTCTCAGTCAAGACCCGTTGCCACTAAAGGCGAAGTAGACATTAATATTCTTTCTCAAACGGGTTTGATTTTGAGGGTTGAGAAAATAGTGTTTTAGGATGGAGGTCTATTGGAGGCACGATGCCAACGCCCTCCTTCCATAAGCTGGCATTATTATGCGCGATTTGTCCCAGGTGCAGGTATCAAGCAAAGTCATGTGACTTTTTTACGTTTACCTTGTATCCGGAGTTTGGGCTCACCACCTGTAAGACCACGTGACTTAAGGCTTTCATCACACCTGAACAGACGTCGCGCATACTATTGTCAGCTTATGGGATAGAGAATCCTCGAGCTCTTCACTGCCTGAAGGAGTCATCGGGTGTTTAATGTCTACACAATCGCGAAATTCCGATAGTCAAGGTCCGGGCCTCCAAATTGCTCTCCCATCATAATCCCATGCACATACGCTTCCCCTATGAGCGTGAACTCTTCCCCCCTTGCCCTTAGCACAAAGGGCATGCAAGTCCCATCCAGTCTCGCAATTACATCTCCAGCCATCGTCCCATGAGGCACAGCTCCCAGTAAACCGTTCCCAGTAACACATACAACCCTCCCCGCTGCCGGCCCAAGAGACTGCAGACTCCGATCGGCCAGTTGACGCTGCCAGTTAACCCAAGCCAGATCGTCCATGGCTGTCGCCAGTGCACCCACCACCTGCTGGTGTTCACAAACCTGTGCGCTTGACTTTAGGCCTGCACGGATCGTGTATTTGTAGACTTCAGCAGCGTGTTCGCCTGTTGGATAAGGATTTAAGGCTAATGTTGAGAAGCAGTTGCTCTCTTCCAGCCACTGAGATACGGCGAGCTTTTGAAACTTCGGTGTTGATTTGGGAGTAGGGCGAAATGGGAGGTAGCAGGTACCGGCTGCGTAGATGGAGTCTATGATGCGGCCCCGGAAATTTATGGTTGTATGTCTGATGATGTGTGGGTGGGGCTTAGTCGTCTTGACCTTTGAGCGATATTCTTTGAGGAAAGGCTCTGTTATGATCAACTGTCGTGTGCAGTCTGTGCTCAGGTCTGGAACCCATGATGGTAGGTCAGGCAACTGGTTGCTGACTCCAGCAAGGCAAAAAACTAGAGTCAGCATGTAGACAGCCGTTTCTACATCCGCCACTCTCAAAAGATGAGCTATCGCTAGCCCGGCATAGCCGATGTAGACGTTTTGCACAGACTTGCTATAGTCAGGCTCCAAAGGCGACCTCGCCAGTTTCAGGAAAGCGAACACTTTGTCGTGTGGGCCGGTGGATTCATAGGATTTGAGCAATTCGATGAAACAATAGAACGGGAGTATGAGCTCCTTCCGCGCATCCTCTCGGAATCTCTCGAGTACCCGGATCGGGTCGCGGAAGGACAATTCGTTCATCGTGGTTGCGCCTCCCCAGTCACATTGGCCCACAGCGAAGTAGATTTGGTTAGAAAGCTCCAAGATCTCAGCCCATGTGAAAGCATCTTCTCTGATAAGAACCTGGGCGTCTCTCGCGAAGCATACTTCCTGGATAACCCAGACACGTCGAAAATATGGGCGGAAAAACAATGCTTTCAGGGCCATCCAGTCTTTGCTCTCGAATTTGGGGAGTTTGTGTGGGTCAGCCTTCTTTCTCTCCAGAATCTGTCTGGCGAGGGCCACGGCCAGCTTGCTCTCGCGGTCATGCGAGCCAAGCCAGATTACCACCCGCTCAGCCCGTTTGTAAATCTCATCCATCATGGAGACCCGGCCGTTCCTCTCGGAGACATTCGTCTGATCGATACATAGTTGGTCAATCCAGAAGGAAACCGTCTTATTCGCGTCCCGGAGTCGATGTAGAACTTCATAGAGATTCCTAGTCACCGGCAAAGCCGCACCATTGCATGCAATCGAATACGGCTTCTCCTGGCCGCCCCATGTGTAAGAGAGAGCATCATAAGCAGTAGATCCCGTTGATGTTTCCCTTATACTACATGACAGTGGTTGTGATGCAGTTCCTGCATCAATCTCGACAATTCTGATATTGCCTGGTTCGTGGAGAGGCTCATGAGAGAATACCTGCAGTGGTGCTCGGGTTTTCGGGAAGAAACGACCAAGACTAAGGCTTCTTGACGCCATGATCGGCCACGGCCTGACAGTGAGACAATGGCCATCTCTGTATTTACAGAGATTGTAGAAGCAAGATGGTTGAGCAGATCTTAGATTTAGGCTATGTATAGTCCTGACTGGCCCGTGCACCAACCCCACCAACGCACCATGGCGATCACCACGCCGGCGATATCGTCGACAGCGATATCTCAACAACGACGTCGTCGTTGGTTATCAAACTTGGTGTAGATGTCAATTAAATTTGCCGCTATCATCTGTTTAAGTAAGCTCATTTCTGAACCTCTCTGGCAGCTGCCGTTGCCGTCGAGGGCGCACATTGGGACCCCCCCCCCCTCCATCATCGCGCGGAACCCCTGATACCGTCGCCTATGCAGAGGTAAATATCGTCGATATCGCCGTATAGTCCCTAGGCAATTTTTGACTGTTTGTACGCCCCTTGCTATTACCAGGTGCGCTCTGCGCGCGCTGACGTCCCTGTCGATTCGAGGCTTTGTTCGCTTGTAAATTGGCGCGATCGACAGCCTTCTGTTGACGCTGCTGTTGTCGTTCCTCCTACCGTGCAGCTTGTTTCTCTGCTTGTTACTCCTTCTGTGAATCCCTTTAGATCTTGTTGTTGTCTTTACAATTAACCTTATCATATTGTTGCTGCTCTAGCTGTAATTCTTTAGCTCATGCATTTCTTATTTTACAAGAGCTAAAAAAGATAGTTTAATCTTTTGTTAACTCGAACAGATTGTCAATTATTGGCTTATCACGCTTGCGCCTCTTCTTCTCTAATGTAGTAGCTTGCTCTACAGCAATTGCGTGACAATCCAAAATAACAAGCTGAACATCCTTCTTGTCAATCAAATTGAGCAGTTGGAGAATAAAATTGTCAATTCAATCGCGTTTCTCGCGAGTTTGATATAATTAATATCAAATCGCCGTAGTATTGTTAATATTAAGTTAATTAAACAGCTGCTGCTCGCTCTAGGGCTTCTTCTTATCGAGCTGCTTGAAGACCAGGAGTAAATTTAGTAGTTACAGGCCTATCTGGCGCCAGCTGGATAAGATATTTGATTTAGTGAAGGCCTGCTGGAATAACGTATAAAATAGACGCCAGAATTCGCGTTTTGATAGATTTAATATCCCCTCTGTGGAGAGTACCCAATTATCGGCATTTGTAGAGTAGCACAACACTAAAGGGTTGAAAATATCGTTATCCAAAAGTTGTAATCAATGTGTAGTATGAGAAAGGAACATCACGATATGGATATTGCGCTTTTTGCAGTACTCAAAAAATCTCATATTAATATGGCTGTCATGGCTATCCATAAAGAGCAATCGCGCATTCTTACTATATCAAGCTTTCTTTCTGATTCCTTGGTTAAAAATACATGTAAGCCAGTGGTAATCTAAATCAGCATTTGTTTAACAATTAAAAGAGTTTGAAAAAAAGGCCTAATAGTCTTTAAAGCTGAAATTATTAAATTAGATATCTTATAAATTATTTGTAATAGCTTTATATATAATGTCTAACGGAAGAAAGTTTCTATTCATTTCTACAATAGTGTCAGACTGGAATGCAGAGGCTTTCCATCTGCACCAAAACGGTAGCACCACAGAGTCGGAAACCGATAGGTTTC
>JAGFML010000147.1:0-42989 GCA_021030945.1 Pyrenula aspistea
GTTCGATAGCCATCCTCAACCAGTCGCCAAAGGACCTAGAATAGCCCTTCCAACTATCGTTGAAATGACGACGAACCTAGGCCTTGAGAACAGAGAAGTTTAACTCGATTGGGCTAAAATCAGGCGAATAAGGCGGCAAATATCTGATAATGCAGCCCTTCGCTTCAACTACTTCTTTTATCGCTGGATCAATGTGGGTATTAATATTATCAAGAATGATAACGCTATTGGGGCCTGGATATGATTGACATTAAGGTAAAAGAGCGTTAACGATCCAGTCCAAAAACTCTTCTTTATTGAACCAGCCCTGACGAACAACGTATCCAGGTAGGTAACCGTTGACAGAGTATCCAGCGAGGAAACTCCAGGAACGACCTCGATTAACGGTTCCAATATATCGCGGCGTTTGACCAATTGGTGCCCATCCTCAATGACGCCAGCCTGTCGTTTCGTTGAACATTGATTCGTCTAAGAATACCATATATTCGGCAGGAATACCTAGCATCGAGTTGAGATAGCTGGCGCGCAGGTTGCAATCCCGTGCCTGAGCAAGTCGTCGCGCTTTTTTAATATTCCACCCTCTTTTTTTCAACAGCCTGCTAATTGTGCTTTTATAACAGGTCCTCCCTCTTTCAATATCTAAGAACAACGCCATTTCATCAAGAAAAGCCGTCGGGTTGTCCGTTAAAAACGTCAAAAGAGCGTCTTCATCGGCCTTTGTAAGGGCAGAAGGTTTACCAACGCGTCGATAGCGAGGTTTATCACGAGAACCGTATAATCGTAGGTTATTCTGAAGCCTGTAGACGGTGA
The DNA here is from genome assembly GCA_021030945.1 of Pyrenula aspistea. NCBI lineage: Eukaryota > Fungi > Ascomycota > Eurotiomycetes > Pyrenulales > Pyrenulaceae > Pyrenula > Pyrenula aspistea. The sequence continues at coordinate 811 of JAGFML010000147.1, forward strand.
CAGGATGACAGCCAACATCATCAGCAACTGCGACTGGTCGCCAGCCTAATAGAAGCAGTCGAATGACCTTATTCTTGGTAGGGTTGTCTAACTGACGGCCGGGCATTGCTATAAAAACAGTCAATTGTACGTCGCCAGATGCCCCATTTGGAATTAGGGTTACCGTATTAATTAGCCCTATCTTGAAAGCTTCAAAAATCTATTAATTCGGCGAGGATCAATGTAAAGTTGTTGATATATTCAAAGTTGGGTAGTTGACATGCGTTTACATACAAATTTTGGTGGGGGATGATGCGCGCGCGCCGGCAGGAAAAAACGCCACAGTTGCACCAATATTGCAACCGACGATTGCACACCAGAAGTCCTCACAGCATTCTGCGACCTGATGGTTGCAGTTACCAAAATTGGATCCTTCAAATCTTGGTATGCGGACCGCAGTAGCAACCTCCCGGACCAAGGTCTTATTGCTCTCATGGGTTCAAGCCCCCACCATCTCATGGAGAGGAAGTGTGAGGAGATCATGCGAACCCGACCGGTCAATTATGATGGGGATTTAAGAAAAGTTTTTTTGAGCTTCGCGAGACTCGTTGTGGAAACAATCGACCTCGACCGTATGTGCTCATGTAAGACAATCTGCGACTTTGCCAAGGGCTGAGTCAAAGCATCAAATAGGAAGAGTAAAAGCGCTTGCAAAGCAAACAACTTCTGGCATATGATTTGTGAGCTCTTGATCCGCGGCATTATGTCTTTCTTCATCAACGCGGGACCCGGCGCAGTCGTGACGGTTGACGATTACCGAGTATTAGATCCCGCGAACCCTTTTGACTTCGGGAGTATCATCATGCGCGCTCTATTCGGTGGGGATTATTGGGTGGATTGTGGGAATTTCAGGAAACGCATAATGCGCAACCGTGGTCCATACGTGGATAACCAAAATCTTGCTTATTCTTCTTGCTCTACGATCTACCCGACAGTATTGGAAAGTCTCGAGCTTCCTCCTGATCTTTGCGCTAGCTTTGAGCTGCAAGACGGCCAACTCAGTTTTGATGGTCGATATCACGAACGACTGTCATCCACATCCGAAAGTCCTCGACCATCCGCGAAAAAATCTATCGCAAAAGTACCGGGCCGGATTAGCGTATCAAACATGGGTGCACCAGTAAAATTGGATTTAACAGTCCGAGAGACTGCTAGGAGTCTCCAATTGCGAACAAAAGCAAGATATGCAGGCACAGACGTTTTTCTTGACCTATCAGAGATAATTTTAGCCTCATTCTCCTTGAATCAAACGTCAACTTGTCCACATCCAGCAACAAGACCTTCGACAAACAATTCTCGAGAAGTCACTCTCACAAGTGTACAAGCCCCACGTACATCCAAGAAAAACGCAATCGCTATTGCAATGACCCACCGCGATGCCAATTCACAGCTACTGTGTTGCGAGCCTCGCGAGAAGATCATGCTGATGAGAGACTGCTGCATTGACTGTGCGCTAGAGGAAGCGACAAAGAAAAGCTGCAAGATGATAATTCTTTCATGACTGACATTTTCTTTCTGCACATTCCCTGAATCAAAGAGAAACCAATGTTGTACATGGATGAGCAGCTCTCCATGCCTCTACATCTTGGTATGAAGCATCAGATTTGGGAAAACCCTTCCCATCGAGACACAGTTGCTTTATGGTTAGTATTCCCGAGCCATGCCTCCCCTAGCCCTCAAATTTTCAAACGCCACGTACCACTAAAGTATGGGATAATCGGAACTGTAGGGGCATATTGAGCAACAGGCATGAAGGTCTCATAGTACTTGGTCATTCACCTATTGTCTAGCTGGTCGAGCCGAACAGCCTACGTACGCGGAGCAGCCTTTGCACTCATGCCCCACGGCGCAGATCTGGGGCTCTGTCTGCGTTTTGGAGGCGAAATTCGTAAATATTTACGATGTAAGCTAATATTATAAAGGCAGTCTTAGCCCTCCATGGCGTTGACTTGGTGGTAAAGGGACTGTGAGAGGTGCCTCGGTGGTGTGCACAAGGTATTTTATGTTCGATATACTATCGCGAATGCTTATATTAATAGCCCTTCATTATCCTCGACCAGTTCCTCCTCCTCGTCGACGTCTCCCTTGTCCCCCTCATCCTCTAGGGAGACCCCAGGCACCACGTCCCCTAGAGTGTGAGGTCTGCATGGGGTGACAATAGACAGAGACCTGAGAGCCTGCTATCCGCGCTGGTGAGCCCAGGTGACCCTTTTGATACAAACCTCGAAGGTAAAGAAGGTTTCGACGTTCCGCTACGGCCGCGTAGCAGATAGCATACGGTCTTGGCATCTGTCTTGGCATGCTTTAGTAGGCATGACATTATAGTTCGTTATATAGACTTTATGATTTTACGCATACTTTATAGGTGATATCAATTTATTGGAATCCGTGTTTCAAAATTTTCGAGACTCAAGGGTTCACAAAACTAGGGTTAAGTAAATTTGAAATTCTCGAGACAGTATTATGGACTCGGCCAAAAGCCAGCTCCAGTCCCCGAAAATTTTAATCTTGCATTCCTGACAGAGAATAGGATGTGTATCCATGTGCATCCGAGGAATACCCAGCAATGTAATTCTTCCTGAGCGTTATCCTTAGCAATGTCATCCATGCTAAAAGTTTCATTCTGCGTTAGGTGTATAATCAAAACCGTTGTCCAAAGTAAATTGCTCTTCCAGGTCCGTTTCAAGTTGAGCCCGAGGAACGTATAACTTCGACATGGCGCCCAATATCTGCAGAAGCTTGTCGGTCCAATTTAAATGACTTAACAGTACAGTAGCCAAGAAGTCGTTGCTCTGGCCATCTGCGTCCTGTCGATCTTTCGTCAGGTCTACCTCAGCATCCACGTAGATTGGCACGCGTGATTGAAGCTTCGATATAGAAACCGCTGCATAGTCGCTTGGCCCTGGACACCCGATTTAGATCTTGATAAGAACAGACGACAGTGTGACTTACGTTGCTTAATCCCTTTTCGACTTGTGGCCACGATTCTCCCTTCTTCGGGATGATATACAATGGCTCTGTCGCGGAAACCAGACGGCTTGCCAGGGTTTTCAGGATTGTATGCGGCTTTCATCTGTTACTATGCCCTTCGAAAAGATACAACATGAATTTGGGAGTGGAAAGTCACAATTGGAAACGGATGATTGTCTGGTGCTTTCTTTCACGACCAACGATGTGTCTGGCAAATTCGCAGATGCGAAAAGGCACGACTTGTCTCTGGCGCCAACTGGGGCTTCCTCCAAAAACAAATCTGCTTTCCGATTAATATAAGATTGTACTCATAATTAGGATCGCGAGGCTCTGAATGCATGGCGCTGAATATGTGCCAGGCAACGGACCATAAGCAACAACGGAGCATTTGCGAAACGAGAAAAGTGAGCAGCGCCTCTGACAAGGCTGAACGTACAACAGCGGACGGCATAGGTCCGATCGATGTCATGCAACAGCTGCGACAGCCATTGTGTTACAGTGCGTCCGCCACTGGAGACGAAAAACAAAGGGCACTGGCTGGCTCGTTAAAGCGGGTGAAACCCAAGGACTTCCGGTGCAATTAAGTCTGATATGCCTTGTTTGCTTTTGCCTTGGGCGGAGCGCTATTTATGGTGTACTGCAAACCTATGCGATAGGTATAATAATTGACCATACGCGAGGAAGAGAATCGCCATGTCTCGCGTTGAAAGTGTCAGGGAACTACTTTACCTAAAGATGATGCCTCCTCCTTGGCGCCACAAAAGCTGCACCCCAAACACTCACTTTGTATCTGCTGAGAGCTAAATTTTTCCCTCTATGACCACCGCAGGTCTTTGGTTAGTCAAGTATGCTGATGGAGCCGAATTTTGTAGCGGATACTATTGTCATAGTCCTTTAAATAGAAGGCAAAAAGGCTGAAATGAGGAACCGAATGTACGAATGGAGACATTTTGTGGCGTGGTGTCTTTGGGGCGGCACGGGCGGCTTGCGGCTGCCACTTTTTCGCAAGGTAGACTTGATGCACTCTCAATTGCTACTCTGTACTACTGTAACCTCAACACTACATGGTGTACTAATCAACCGCCATCTATCTAAAAAAGCTACTTATGCTGACAAGTGAATGAGCCTGAAACGCCATTGAATACAAACGGGATCTCGTGAGTAAGATCTTAGATCCATGCCTGATGCAAAGATAGATTATCTTTCCATGAATATCGCACACCTCCAATACACGGCATGCGTCAGACTCATTCCTTAGCGGTCGGGATAGTGTGCCTTGTTTCTGTCTTGCATCTGCCAGTCAAGTTGTCGAGATGTGGCTCGCGCCATCGCTGCGGGTCAGCTTGGGGCGCTATCCGTCGATCAAATGACATCCTGATAACAACACCCCCCCTTTGCCTATCTACGATTCTAAGCGCATGGTAATCCTACAAGGCTGCGGATCTCACCTGATCAAAAGCATTGGATTGTCCCTCGTAAATAGGTCCAGATCGATAGCGGCAGCTCTGGATGGCCGCCGGGGCCGCTCACTTTGGCAAAGCTGGATTTATCTCCCCGACTTAGAAGAATTCGGAAACTATTGGAAGCAAGGGAATAGACCTTGGACAAAGATTGCCAATGATTATGTACAAGAACATTCGCGCTTACATAGTGATCTCAAGCCTGTGGTTATAAAGAGGAGGTCAACTTATGGCAACCTCGGGGTCCGCACCGGCTAGGATTAAAGCAATTCGACAAGCACAACGAGGCTCTTGTCACACCTTCTTAAGGTACTCTCAGCCGCAACAGGAACGAATGAAGGACCGAAAGTGGCTACGCGCCACACAAATTGAATTGCCTACGAAGCGAAGATTTCTTTTGTCTGACTTTCCCCCTGTCAGAATTTCCTCCTCTAATCGCTTGCCAGCCTTGTGCTCAGATTGCGGTATTATATAAAGTACGCAGTGCTGGATCACTCTCAAAGAGTGGAGGCCAGTATCTATGGCAAATTGCCCATCCATAGCTTTGAACGGGTGCTCTCACTCTTATGGCCGGTGAAGGTCACCCCGACTTGCCGCTGCCAGCGGCTGGGCCTTCCAATGCAGACCAAGCTGCAATTGGCCAACCGGTCGAAAAGAGAGCGCAGGTACAGGTGCCAGCGCCCGGCCACGAAGACCCGAACAAAGATGGACGATATACGCCGGCGAGGCGAAACCTATTGGCCCTTGGTAAGGCAAGATGAATGCTACTGGAATGTCATCGCACCTAACGAATGCGGCTCATAGATGGAGGCGGGGTTCGTGGCTATTGGACCCTGAAAGTGTTGCAACGCTTGATGTGCGCCATTGGTCGCCTAGAAGAAAACGATGACGAGCCAAACCTAACGAGCTTTGATCCCCATGGATTGGACAGAAATTGTTCTCATGTCCAAACCAGGGAAGTGGACAACAGTATAGATAACAGCTCGGGTAGCAGCTCGGCCGATGACATGTCATTAGACCAGCGCTATCTTCCTTGCCACTACTTTGACTATATTGGTGGCTCGAGTACAGGAGCGTATGTATATTTTCGACCAAATTTTGAAATGATGGTTGAAAGTTAATGAGCTGTAGCCTGATTGCTATCATGCTTGGTCGCCTTCGAATGCCTGTCCCTGATTGCCTGGATGAGTACGAAAGGTTTGGTGAAAAGGTCTTTGGGCATCCAAACCATGTCTTCGAAATGAGATTTCCGTTTCCTGGTATATCGAGACCGAAATACAGCCCAAAAGGTTTATCAGAAGCAGTGTATGATGTTCATGAGCGACGAAAACCGAAACATGTTGGCCATCAGGAATCTTTACGTTTCCCATTTGATGACGATTTGTGCAAAACGTGAGTTATCTGATTCTTGTTACAGTCATGTCGCCCGTGTGACTGGTCACGCTGAAGATTCTAGCGGTGATTGCTGACCTCGTTAGCTTTGTGACAACCTTGAAAACCGGAAGGGATGAAGAGAAGGTCGCATTATTGAGAAGCTACGACCACCGAAAACGATCAAGCTCGCAATTTCAAACGCCGAACGAGTCGAGAGTCCCAACCGACCTTTCCGCGCCAAAATCACGTAAGACAGGCATTTCAGATCAGTCTGTGCCTACTTCCATCACGTCGACGCGATTAAACCGACCGAGACGTACAGAGACCAACGTCACGACAGCGTCTACTAAGCGGAAATCTAAGACCACTGACCGGTCAGCGAGGAGGCCCACCAATTACGGCCCTGCCACTAACTGGGAGATTCATGAAATCGCACGTGCGGCAACTGCAGCCGAGCTTTACTTTCCACCTGTTGAGCATGAAGAGGATGGGAAAAGTAATGAAAAGCAGAATGTGAAATATACGGATGGCGGATTCAGCGACGCAAATAACCCAACAATGCAGGGCATTGAGGATATTCGTCAACGTTGGGGTAAAAGCTCGGTCGGTACTGTGGTTAGTGTTGGAACAGCTCGCCACGACCTGCCGGCTCAGAGTAAGCGATGGAGCTTCCCTGGAAGAATAAAAAAATGGACTGACAGGATGACTGATCCGGAGCCCATTCATCGCCGCGTCGAGTCTGAGTCAGAACAATTCGAATTCCCCTACTTCAGATTTAATGCGCGTGGAAACTTGGCTCTACGGATGAGCCTGGACGAATGGGAGCCGCGGCGTCGATCCTGTATAAAACGGTCAAAACCCTCTGGCTATAAGACGAGGGAAGAAATAGATCGCCATTTCAATGATTGGCTTGCCAGTGATAGGGTCAATAACCGGCTCAATAAGTGTGCCGAGGTACTAGTTGAGGCCAGGAGGAATCGCATGACCAGTGAAGCAGAATGGGAACGTTTTGCGCTTTGCGCGAGCTATCGTTGCCTAGAGATTGGATGTAACTGTCCATCTTCCTTTGACCGGGATGGATTGAAAGATCATTTGATTTACGATCATCATTTTCGAGATGCACAGCAGGCTAATTCTGATGAGAACGACGAATTGGAAAAGGCGCCTAGAAAAGGGAGAGAGGTGTGGAAGTATAGGCCCAAAAAAGAGTGATTCTTGGTTCGAGGCTCAAGATTGTAAAGCAGGGAAAGTCAATAGAATAAGATATTTAGACAGATGGATTTGCTCTGCGACTCAACGAGTGAAAAAATCACAATGTCTAGCACTCGTGTCTCTCCAGCAAGCTCATGATACGCACCGAATTTATCGAAAGGAAGATCAGCCAAGGACTCATTCTACACGGCTTTCGTGCGCGAGCTGGCTACTTAGCAGCAGTACCAAAGCACCAGTGGTTTAGAGCGACTTGGGTGCTATGCTGCCCCCTGCCTCCTTAAGATACAACGAAGTGGCCAGGCGCCCGGTACATACACAAAGAATGTAACATAAGATATAACTTACCAAATGCGTAAAATTGAACCCCTCAGAAAAAATGGGGTTTAAAATCAAGAGTCCGAGGTCTTTCGTTGTTCGTTGGGAATACATGCAAATTGAGTCAGCCCGTGAGCTCGCCAAAGCAACACCGGTCTTCGTTACAGAATTAAGCATCTAAAAGGCCTCAACAAGGTTGGTAGGCACGAAAAGCTCATCCTCGACAATTTTGACAGCTATTTTATATTCTACACTTCCCCGGACATATGATATGTTAATATACTCATGAGCCACGTCCTTAATCTAGACATAGCCGATTCGGCATAGGATTGACGCCGTTCCATCACCCTCTAATAATTAGAGCCGAATTTCAGTTAGCGAATTGAGTATTTGTAATGAAGCGCGAGCATTAGAGAAAAGACTGAAATATCTCCCAGAAGGGGGTAGATTCAGGTTTATCCTCCTCTCGCCAGTACGTGACCATGTCTTCAGATTGTCAATCAACTAGAACCGCGTAGTACGGCCCTATTCAAGCACTTAAATAAGGTCTGAATATCTCGACATTTTAAGATGCTCCAATGCCCTCGTCTTGTCCAAGGTAGCGCGCAAGTAGCTTAAATCCGCATCCAAGCCATTAAACAAATTTCTCTTGGCAATCCCAGCACAGCGCAACTGTCGCTGGTCGTCAGCTCATCAGGGTAGTACATATCCTCCGTCAATGAGAACGTCGCTTCCGGTCGTATATGACGAGGCATCGCTGGCTAAATATAGGTAAAGACCTTTGATCTCCTTGACGTGTCCCTGGCGACCTAACACAGCCATTCTGTGAGCCTCGTTCTCAACTTTTCCGGATGCTCCCATCTTCGTTTGGAAGAACCCTGGGCTTACGATGTTGACTCTAGCAAACTCTCTCCATTCTCTCGCCAATGACTTCCCAAGGTGAGTGACTGCTGCTTTAGTAGCGTTATAAACAGGTTGATCCACTGGCACGTTTACAATGTGGGCAGAGATGCTGCTCGTGATGATCAAATTGCCCCGGTCCTGGCGCTTGAATACCTCGCCAGCATACTTCGCGCAGTAAAAGACTCCGTCCACATTGACGGACATCTGCTTTCGGTACTCATCAAGCGTTTGCTCAAGAATAGGCTTGGAAATGGCCATGCCCGCATTTGCAATGAAAACATCAAGCCTTCCAAAATCTTCAACGACTTTCGAAATTGTAGACTGCACAGCGGACGCATCTGAGATTTCCACCTGATAGGCGCGGACACTGATGTTAAATGTCTTGGCAAGCCTTTCACCCTTCTCGATTGCAGCGGGATTGCTGTTATACCAGAGCGCGAGGTGCGCTCCAGCTTCTGCCATTGCTTCTGCTGTAGCAAACCCGATTCCGTCGGACGCGCCGGTAACGCAGACTACGCGTCCGGACATGCGGAATTGCTCAAGAACATTGGCGGGAGTATCAGGCACAGGTAGGGCTGGCCGAGGATTGGCACATTCCTCGATTGTCATAGACATGTTGACAAATGCAGAGATCAATATCGAGTCTATGAAGATTCTTTTCGACCAAAGACGTCGCCTTCGATTAAAGATTCTGACAAGAACTGAAAATTTTCGATCTTCGACAGGGGACCCTGGTCAGTGGGTTAAACGCTAAGACCCCGCGAGGAAAGAAGCTTTCATGCCTATCCTCCCCCAAGGTAAGACACTTCAAATCACGAAATGAGACGATGTCGCCCAAAAGCCGCGGAATTACCTGCTCATTCATCAATTCAATAGATTCCGCATCCTCAACTAGGAAACTGGATCCCCAGCAGGTGTTCGACCTCGGTACGGTCGAGCAGAAACAAAAAGAAACACCCCAGGGCCTTGATGATCTTCCAGCAATCATGTTTAGCTCCCGGTCCACATTGCATAATCAAAAGAGCCCGATCGAAACAAAATTGATATAATCTATCTCTTACCGGGGTCGAAGAGAGTAATCTAAAGTTGGCCATGTGGGGAAGCCTCGTTGAAAATCGATGCCGAAGGACACATCGCCGTTCAACAGTTGGCAAAGTGCGACTTCTAGTGACAGCGAGTTCCACCCCGAACCTACTGATATTAATTTAAGGAAAAAATTTCTTGGAATTTCAGTGGTTCATGATCGTGCTGGCTTCGTTAATGAAGCCCATGCGCATCTCTAGCTGCGCAGGCAATCTTCCGGGACGCGACCGAACCCGCGAAGATGAAGAAGACGACTGATTACTTATATGCAAAGGGCCATGGAGTCTGAGACGACGTACGCGCGTAGTTTAAGGTTTATATACTCCACTGCCTGAAGAGACACAACGCCAAAATGACCCTCATTACTCGTCTCCTCGCAACACTCGGCGTGGGTCTCGCGATTCCTATCGCCGTCGCACAGAATGCCTTCTCGGGCGCCGTGGGCTTTGGTGCGATCGCTACCGGCGGCAACAGTGGCATCACTGTACATGTTACTACCCTCGCTGACTCAGGAACTGGTTCCTTCCGTGACGCTGTCAGCCATTCCAACCGGAACATTGTCTTCGACGTCGGCGGCTACATTCAGCTCAAATCTGCGATCTCTCTTTCCAGCGACCTCACTATCAACGGTCAAACTGCTCCCGGCTCTGGAATTGGTCTCATGGGCGGTGAGCTCTCCGCCAGCGGGAAATCCAACATCATCGTCCGCAATCTCCGTATACGCCAGGGTACTATGGACTCAGACACTGGCAAGAGTGCCGTTAATTTGGGCGAGGCAACGAACGTCATCCTAGACCACTGTTCCATAGCCTACGGCCAATGGGACTCTATTGACGCTGTCGGCGCCGTCAACATCACTGTCTCGAATTCTATCATCGCTTTCCCGGTTGGCCAGCAATTCGGCGCACACGTCGAGACCGGTCCTTCCACCTTTTACCGAAATCTCTGGGTCAGCGCGCACAACCGACAGCCCCTGTCAAAAGACAACACACAGTTCATCAACAACATAATCTACAATTACCAGGCGGCCTACACAGCGGCAAACACGGGTGGCAAATTCTCGCACGACATCATCAATAACTACTTTATCACTGGGCCAAGCACGACCAGCGCCAGCGACGATTACTACCAGATGAACGCAGGTCAGACCGTCTACGCGTCGGGAAACTACCTAGACAGCAACAAAGACGGCACCCTCAATGGCGCAGCCGCCAATGCCGTTGGCAGCGCAACGATGGTCAGCACGCCGTGGGCGGGGACCTCGCAGAGCCTGGCGTCGATGTCAGCGGCTCAGGCGTACACGTCAGTGTTGAATAGTGCCGGGGCTTCGCCAAAAGATGAAGTGGATAGTTTTGTGGCAAGCACTGTCCAGTCTCTGGGGACAAAGGGGACACTTTACAAGAATCAGGCGAATACAGGGTTATCGAATGGGGGGTACGGGACACTGTAAAATCCCGATGATAGCTAGTGAACACGTTCAGTCTAGTCCCTAAGACTCGATAACCTTCCCTCTCGCCAAGTTCGTCCCACACAAGATTGGTGTAGTCCACCTCACCCTGCGATTTCATACTTGAGCCTTAGTTCTACAACAGTCTCCCAAGCTTCCCCCTATCTTGTTCGCCATCGACTTACGTCGTGCCGACAATAGCTCCCTAACACCAGTCCCACATACCAAAGCCCTACATCGTCGTCCATCCGGCCACCTAGCACCCACCGCCAGCACCTGCTGCCGCCGCCGCCGCCCTCCTCCTCCTCTGATACCTTCTCTGCGCATACTCGTACCCGCCCACCGCGACATCATCGTCGAACCTCCTCTGCCGGAGGCCGAAGAGCCCGCCGTAGCGGGGTCCGTAGCCCGGTGGTTTTGGCCTAATTTGGCATTTTTGTTAGATGGGGGAGGACTGAGTAAGGGGAGTTGGGGACCGACCCGTATCTAGCTTCGCCGTAGCCTGGCGGGGGCGGCGCGTTTTGAGGATAGGTCTGAGGGTGGCCGGTGGGGGGTTGGCCGTAGGTGGATGGCTTGGAGGGGGGCGGGTAGTCGTCGTAGAGGTCGTCCGTGAAGCACATTGTCCCTAGTCCTCCTGGGATGTAACCTCGGTTTAAAGTGGATGACTTGGCCTGATTCTGACGGGAGTATTGCTAAGGCGCAGTGAGATATATGAATAGGGAACAAATTATGTCGATAACTTATAGCACTTCTGTGCGGGGGTAAATTTGACGTTGTCTGTCGAGAAGTGTTTTGCTTCAGATAGAGGGAGGTAATTTGTATACAGCGTTCGGATTAGGTGGGAGTCAACGGTGGAGCTGGAAGATTTATGTCTTCTCTCGCGACTCTGCATCGTGTTGATAAGAAATCGTCTGCTGATGTCATTCTTTTTGGCCGCGCCTGCAACGATGGTGGCTGGAGAGGTGGAGTGTCCTTGATGCGAGGCATTTTCCGAAAGCGGAAATTATGATACTATCTTGCGAGCTCCTAATTCCTATTCCTCCTCGAATCAGGCTTTCGTGCCTGACATGAAGCCTGCCATTTTCTGGTCTCATTAGATCGCTGGGATTGAGGTGGGATTAGCTGGGCTGTCGAGCGAATCGGCGCCTCCCTGAGTTCGTGTGTTTGTGATAGTCGAGCATGTAGAGAGTTTGCTCAAAGCATGCGACATTTGCAGATACACTAAGAAGCACAACATGATGACACTCTAGCTGCGGAGATTGTCCTTCTATTTAGCACATCGAGTGAACATTTATAGCTTACAGTTCTGGGACTGTATATAACATAGCCAGCCGCCTCTGGGCAGGGAGATGGTGCATGCACATTATGGACGAGCGAGAAAATATATGTGCCCATACTGGACGCAAAGTAACCGTATGTTTTATACACCGTGTCTTATTAAAAGGCCTGATGCGAAACATATGCTGTTAAGCGCGTGGAGTCTGTAGAGAATAACATATGGCAACTTTTCTGGGTCTTTGCCTGGGCAGTCAGCCATCCCAAACCATATAAGCAAAGTTCCTCGCAGTTTTGTTAGCGCTTGTGAATTTTAAGAGGTGATTTACTTTTCTTGAGTTCCTAATATGGTGTGAAATCCCTGGCAACACGATATGAGGAATTTTCTCTCGCTTTGCACGAACTTGTGAGACATGGGAAACTTCCGAAGACTTGGCGTGGCGGATATCGCCATAGTAATCCTAAGGCGTCTCCTTCACCCACATCGTTGGTTTCTTGGAATCATGGATTCGTTACAGCAAGCAAATTATTTGTCTGAGATGACTCCACTCTCTTCTAGATATATTTGTCAAATTTCAGGCAATGGAAGGACGCGTATGACAGGGCGGCTTATTCCCAGAGGATGGGGTCAGTTCTCATTTGCTGCCGTCCTTTTCCTCAGGCATTCGCACCTGTACTCAGATAATTTCCTTTCCTTGTATAGCTATCAAGACAAGGGTTTGGTTGGTCCAGCTGCGACTATCAACGATGAACAAAGTTCACAAACGTCAGTGGCTGCCCGCTGAGCCTCATTAGGCCTGGAAACGGCCTAGACTCTGAGCTGCCTCGCCAAAGATGGCTGCTAGTGTTTTTCTCTCCTTTTTAGATATTGCAGCCTTGCCTTTCCTTTCTAATTTTCGTCACGATCTTTTCTGCGGGCGCTTCCTGCTCCTGATCGTATCTCTTTGCGTCTCTCATCATGGAAATCTATCTCATGCTGGCTTGACTTCAAAGGCCCTGATTTTCGGCGTCGCGCCTCATGCGGCCCCGTCGCGCCGAAGGCAGCAGGTGCATTTGGCAGTTCGCAGACGTGTAAGCATGGCTATATCGAATACTAAACCTCCTCCATTCTTTACTCCCATCTGGCTGGTCGAGAAGTAAGACGGATATTTTGCCATGCTGTCATCCTCTTACGATCTTTCTAGGTCTTCATATGACTCGAATGGAGAGCCAGATTCGAGATTGCAGTTCATCGAGAAGCTCCAAAATTGGCATGCTGTTATCTCATTCGTCGTAATCTTCGTCGCCGCGTTTACATCTCTTCATGTGTGGCCCTACTCCGATCACATCGTCTGCCCGGTCATCAAGCCATGTCACCAGCCTTGCACTATCGATGCCGATCCTGATATTGCCGGCGTTGGAGTTAGTGCAGTGCCACTCAAGATTTCATTGTGAAAACTAAATTACTATTCGCAGGTTCGTCTTGCAGCATATATTCAGAGCATATGCAGTACCATTCTGCTTGGTGCATCATCAAAGAGGCCACATGCTGCTCAAGTCACCTTGGTCCTAACTTCACTCGCAACGGTCTTCACTATTGCGATCTTTGCGATGCGAGGGGACTTGAGCTTGGCCCATCTCACGATTGCCACAAATCTGATGACCATAATGATGTTGCCTCTTCATATTGTTGAATCATGGAAAGCTCGATCGCCTACTCTTTTTGTTGCCGAGCAACTCCGTCTCGCTATTTACTTGAGCATTCAGCTTTGGCTTGTATGGAAATCGCCTTGCCTGGGAAGCCACCCGGAGTGCAACATGTGCACTCACAATGTTGTATTCGCTGTTGACGTCGGGTATGTCCCCAGCCATTGGAATCGATCATGGCAGGTCCTCTGGGTTGGCTACGTCTGCTTTCTGTGGTTTCGAAGCTTCGCGTACTTTTACGGCCCTCTTTATTTCTTTCGCGCCATACCTGCAATGTTCTCGGACCGTCGTAGGTTGGAATGGACTCGTTCTGCCATCGACACCCAGCGCAGCGCCGATACCTGGCAATCCCGTACTTTAAAACAGCACCGAAGAGAACGAATTCAAGCCCTTCCAAAACGAAAGCAGTCGTGGGAGCCGTATTTCTTGATCAAGATCTGGGTGTGGGCCGACGACGAAACTACCGTAAGAGAAGGAATAAAGCATCAGCGATGGTCCCAACCCCCAACACAAAGTAGCCATGCAACACGATTCGAGCAAGCATTTGCGGATCTTAAACTGGCAATCAGAGTACCTCGCTTTCAGCGGGCAATGATTGCGCTGCTGATCTCTGTGTCCTGGATCATCAACACAGAGCGTTCAGTTACCCTCAACACAACGTCGGCGAATTCTTGGGGTTTCGGTCAAATCTTTGCTATGATTGCGACTGTTCCATCTGTTGCTAGCCTGGTCAAATTGTCTCTGAGAACTGGGAAAGCGGATAAGTGAGTAACGTAATGTCACTACACTCGCAATGCTTAGGCTCACGTGCAGATGCAGAACCTCTAACAAACGCGTCAAAACTTTCCCCGGTTAACTCTGGGTGCGAGAAGCAATAGTGAGAGACAGAGCTCGCGCAACCACCCTGACATATTGCATGTCTTCCTCTACAGAAGCTACAGAAAGTCTGTCTTGCCAATGTCACAACAACAGATAATCTTGCCGATGCTCTATGCCAGGATCATTTGCCCGGTTCTTTTACCTCTAGCCGTACACAATGGCATTAGCAGCCGCGGGCGGAATAACGGTCATGTCCCGCCAAGGGCCCACCTGTCGCGTCTGGTCTCTGGAACCTATCGAACTGCATTTACTGCCGCTGCTAGTACGACTTTGACGGTTTCTCCACTGGTCTCTCCATGGAGTAGTCTTATAGCTGTTGCAGTATTTGTTGGCAGGTCATTCGACGTCTGCACTGGCGCTCATACCCACTGAAAGATATGGTCTCACAGAGTCGGAGCTTGTCTTTCCATCTGCAAAGGAGAAAGTAGATTTAGACCCCAGAAAAGGGCCTTCGAATAAGGCAAGGCTAAATCTCAGCATTCTATACATACCCGGTGATGCGATGCCTTGAAATCATACGTAACAAGCTCAACGGATCATACAGCCATAAGGAATGGTCTCATCACAGACTTCGACGGAAAGGTCCGGTGGAATAGCATCCGCGGAGGCAAAGACGTCAATTGGATGTTGCTCCTCTGCAGATTTTAGTGAATGCAGCTTGCGGCATATCTGCTCCTGCTGTGGATGTCCCGGTGACGAGAGGGGTGATCGAATGTGAGAAGGGCAGACGTCAAGGCCAGTTAATTCGAAAGCGACATCCACCTGAGATCAGTCTTCCGGACTGCAAGCTTTGCAGAATCATTTATCAAAGGATGAAAACGTAATCCAAACCATTATTAGTCATCTTTGCACATACCTGTACACATAGCGCAACTTCAACATTGGCAGCACGCGATATTCAGGGCGATTTCCAGAAGGTACTAGGATAGTAGTTGCTTGATAGATGGCCCGTAACGATGCCTTTCCACCGGTGGCTTTTCGCCAACAATATCCACAGCCCATACGCCGCGTGACTGGCGCGATTTTCCCGCTTGAAACAAGAAGTTCTCAGGTCGAACTATGATGTGAACTCCAAGTGACTCTACATCGGCATGGAGACCTCCTCGACCGCCTTTTATGTAATCCCAACCGTCTTTCTTGTAAGTGGAGAGATCAAACTTGAAAATCCATCCATTGCGAAAGAGATGATTACGGGCATCTTTGTCACCACTGCTAGCACGGCGAAAATGATCATAGTCTTGAGCGAGATTATATGAGTTCTCACCCCACATAGTATCAGCGTTGCCAAACACACACACAGGACTGAAGTCCCAGGCGAAACCGAATTTGAACCAGCGCACGGGCTTATTGGGATAGTACCACCGGCTGGACCTAAGGTATACGGCCCCTGCTGTTCCGCACCCACCTTCAGGGACGCAAAGGAAATGTACGTCGTGTCCGCCCTCGGGCGTATGGTGGTCTCGTGAGCAAATGATGGCAGAGTCAAAATCATCGACTCCAAATCTATGAACGTCTAGGGTCCGCAATGCGAATCCGTAGAGATGGTCTCGAGTTAATCGAGCAGCTGGCATGTCCGACACATTGGGCCGGACATATACTTGGCTTGGTCGCAAGCTCGATTCTGTCAGTAGGTTTACGATCTGGCCCATATCGACGTGCACGATCGTTGCATGACCTATACGAACACGAACATACTGATCTTCAGCGCCTAACTGCTCCTACAAGATGGCGATTCGTAAGAGGCGGTTTCCACGTGCGCGAACCCACGCGCCGTCCAGTACCGCCAGATACGTCTGCATGCTATAAGGGACTAGCTGCAAGCGAACAGATAATCCTTTACTGGTGATGGAGTGACCAGGTCCACTGTGGTCGAACGGTCTCTTGACAACATCCCGGCAGTCGCTGAACGAAGACGGTGACAACGCAAGAAGGCTGCAGCGGCCCCTGAAAGTTGGCGGAAATCCGGAATTCCAAGCGAAGATTGATTAATCATCCGATTCCTTAAGTATCTCCTTTTGCAATCGCTGGAAGGCCTTTTCCCCTTCTCCATATATCATCGGAAGACTTATGTCAAACAGGCCAAGCAGGCTGTACGCGCGATCTTCGACATGTGTTGTGATACGATTTGCAGCCCATGACATTCGCTGGGCAACAGAGCACGTTGAGGGACTATTACCGGCCAGTACACCGGCGTCTATGCCTGTAATCTGTTCAAGATCGTCGCAGATGTCTTGTTTCGTGCCCAGATGCTCCCAAGCAGCGCTATAGAAGTATAAAACTTGCGGGGCAATCAGCTCTTGTAATGTCCATCCTCTTTGGAACCATTCACTTGTCCCTATCGGTGTATCAGCTGTTTCGATGTCCACTAAATGCGCGATGCATAAATCGGCTTCTTTGTACCACATGTACATAGAATTGATAGCTCGATTCAACTCCGAGGAGTCTTCCTTCTTGATGCAGCATGTGTCGGCCCAGCCATAGCTGAAACCCCAAGAGGCGCTCAACCGGCAAAATGCTTCGATCTTCGGGTAGCCCAGCTGGTGTTTTAACAGGTGTCTCTCCGTGGTCATGTGGGCGAAATGAACCTCCTCTTTGCCCCACCTATGAGAGAGTTTGGTGTGAGGAGGGACAGCTGGATCGTGAAATTCCTCAAGCTGCAGTGTTTCGGTATTGATAAGACGCATGGCGACTGTCTCAGAGACTTATGTCGAGATAAGCCTGGGATCGGCCGAGGAGCTCTTCTTTGCACGCTGTAGATGTAAGCAATCTTTGACCTTGGAAGCTAGAGAAAGTAATAATCAGTAAAGGGCTAAAGGTTCGTTAGATCTGTTTCGCTCTTTGAGAAGTCCGGATACTCTAGAAGCTCTCAACTTAATTCCTACCATGAGCAAGGCGGACTGTCAACAGTAAACGTCGACAGAGAAACAACTACATTGGCTTGCGATCTTGTTCAAGCAAAATCAGTGGAACTATTTACAATTAACCCTAGAAAGTAAGTGGAGAAGCAGGTAATGGGGCAACTGCTAAGAGAGTGAGGCTGAAAGATGCACAAGTGTAGATAGCAAGACCAAAGAAATTCAAAAGGTGTGATGCTATTGTGCGCAGGCCACCTGAACTTTCTGTCGAATCTGAACGGGCCTCTATTTACCCCCGATCTGTAGAAGCCAGTCTACTTATCCTACAAGCTCTTAAGATATTCCGTCATAGACTGCAAAGACCCAATGGATTATCCAAGCCCACTTTGTCGTAGCACGGGCTTTAGGCCAAATGCCACAACTTGGCTCCCTGTTAGGAACAGGGATTAAGAATGCGACCACCACTACCGCCTCGAAAGCGCGATGACAGCTCGCGGTAGTGGACAATGCCCGCAGCGAGCTGCTATCATAGGGAACAACCAATTTCCCTTGGATGTTGAGAAGCTTCGCAGTGGCGAGTGACTACACCAGTTGGCATAATCTCTTTATAAGCTATTACTATGGACCCGGAGTCTGTTGGTCGTTGGCCGACGAAAATCATATCCTCTACTTGGATGCACACACAGATGCATTGAAGTCCGAGTGGATCCTGCTGATGAAGATAGCATTCCGTTTCTACAGAAAATTGGCCCGTGAAATATTAGGTCATCTACCTGCAGTAGCAGGCAATCGCAACACGCTCTACTTCTGCCAAAACGCAATCACTGTGTCAGGCTACCCTCTTACTTCTTCAGACCATAAGCCATCTAATTGCCCGTAGTGCATCAGTCCTGTTTACGCATCGATCAAGTTCTCTGTCTGCCCATTCTGCTGGTTATCCTTCGTGTCCTTATTCCCACCCTTGTCCTTGTCCTTATCCTCCTTCCTCGCCTTCCTCGCATAAAATTCATCTAGCACCTTCTTCGGAATACGATTCAACTGCTCCTTTGGGAAGATCCTTAGTAAAGCCCACGCCATGTCTAATCCTTCGAAGATTGACCGGCTCTCGTATGCCCCCTGGGCGATGTATGTCTTTTCGAATTTGTCCAGGAACTCGAGGGAGAGCTTGTCTTCGCTTGATAATGCTTCCTCACCGACGACGGCTTTCATGGACGCAGCGTCTTTACCAATGGCATACTTGGCGTACAGCTGGTTTGAGACATCGGAATGGTCTTTCCTCGTGAGACCCTCGCCGATGGCAGATTTCATGAGACGGGATAAGGACGGGAGAACATTGATGGGAGGGTAGACACCTTTGTTGTCGAGTTGGCGATCTATGAAGATTTGGCCTTCGGTGATATAACCTGTGAGGTCGGGGATCGGATGCGTGATGTCATCGTTCGGCATGGTGAGAATGGGTATTTGGGTAATGGAGCCGTTGCGGCCTTCGACGCGGCCAGCACGTTCGTAGATGGTGGATAAATCTGTATACATGTAACCGGGATAGCCGCGGCGACCGGGAACTTCTTCACGGGCGGCGGAGACTTCTCGCAGAGCATCGCAGTAAGCGGAAAGGTCAGTTAGGATGACTAACACATGTTTTTCCAATTGATAAGCGTAGTATTCTGCAGTGGTCAAGGCGAGACGGGGGGTGATGATGCGTTCGATGGTTGGATCGTTGGCAAGGTTCATGAATAGAGTGACACGCTCCATAGAGCCGTTCTCCTCAAAGTCTCGGGTGAAAAAGCGAGATGTCTCCATGTTAACACCCATTGCAGCGAAGACGATAGAAAAATTGTCTTCGTGGCCATCATGAACATCTTTTGTGGGCTTTTTGACAAGGCCCGCTTGTCGACAGATCTGAGCGGCAATCTCATTATGTGGAAGACCGGCTGCGGAGAATATGGGGATCTTTTGCCCTCGTGCGATCGAGTTCATGGTGTCAATAGCTGATATACCAGTTGCGATCATTTCTTCAGGGTAAACCTGTGACTTTTCAGTAAAAGTGAAGGACAAGACCAGCGAAGAGGACGAACACGAGAGTAGGGGTTTATAGGACTGCCGTTGATATCGAGGTATTCTTCTGCTAGCACTTTCGGGCCCTTGTCGATAGCTCGTCCAGATCCGTCGAATATTCTTCCCAACATGTCTTCAGACACTCCCAGCTTCAGACTGTGTCCCGTAAATTCGACCTTTGTCTGCGACATTCGTCAGAGCTATTTACTTGAATCCTCTTCGTCTCCCCATACCTTCTTAACATCAATACCCGTTGTCCCTTCGAAGACCTAAATCGAATGAGCATCGGACTCTGTTATGGTTAGTGTGAGACTGTACTTGGACGACCGCCCTGCTCCCTGTGTCTTGATCAGCGCAGTACCCAAAGCAAGCTTATGGCGGCATACCTCGAGCTTCCAACACCTGGCCAGATCGCTCGGAGCCGTCAGGCAGCGTAATCGACACGATCTCATTGTACCTTGGGAATTTGACCTAAAGGCTCTTAAGCTGTGCTTTTCGTGTCATCTTGGAAGCGTCAACTGTAGCATACGTTATCTAAGACGACCAAAGGGCCGTTGACGCCTCCAATTGTGTTGTACCGAATTCGAGGATGAACAGATGTCATCCGAGGGTCTTGCATTCCGGGAGCCATTATCAATGGCTGAAGATCACTGGTTGACAGTCAATGCTTGGATGTCCAGTTAAAACACTGTCGAAGCAAGTCAAGCTAGAACCACCGCTCGGAGTTGTGAGCGTGGCTTGGTCCGGTGAGCTGGCCAGATGCACCTGATAGCTACAAGATCACAGCCCCCACTGAGAGAGAGCTTCGTTGTAATTTATTTACGTACGCCAAGCATTTCGAGTTCTGGCAGTTTACTATAGGGAACTACTCCACGCATAGGATTAAACATCTCCAGGTTCCCCTTGCCGCAAGTAAGCCTGAATTCTGGAGTTGCCTGATCTAAAGCTGCTTGAATTCCGAACGTTCTCTAGACTTTCTACCGAGATTGACGGAAAAAGTTCAAGAGATTTAGGCTTTTATGGGCATTCCTGACGCCAAATGGTGGCTTCTGGAGACGATGGCTCTCAATTCAATATAACAATTCTTAGAACCTATTTCTCGCTACGGACTTTAAAGTGCGGACTTAAGAACACAGACAGTAATGCCATCGGACCTGGTCCCTAGGTCTTGATTCACCTCCCAGAGCCACGAGACGTTGGACCTTCTGGTCGCCCTCGTGAATACACTTTTCGGGACGGTGGCCTGCTCCCATTATTTTCGGCGGGTACAAAATCTCCAGCAGCTGACCCTATCTCAGGTGACCTGGCTATGCCTCCTGTAGACACATCCTGCCTCTCGTTCTCGGCCTCCTCTTGTGATCTGATATTTCTCCTTGGCGCTTGCAAATCCTCTTTCTGCCCTGAGACTGGCTTCCGTGGCTGCTGATGGAGCGCTGCTCCTGCTGCAGGGCTTGATGCCCGAGAACGTTTGAGACGTTCTTCGGTTTCGCGAAGGCGGGCTTCAAGCGCCTCAAGCTCGCGAGATTGTGAGGTTACAGCTTCTTGTTTGGTCTGGATGGATTGTGAAAGGTTGTCGAGCTCTGGTGAAAGGGAGAAGGCGGAGTCTAGCGTGGATGCGAAGGATAATGCCATTGTACTATGATACTGTCAGCGGTACGGGGAAGAGGAATTTGAGCGATCTCTGAACTCGACGACAGTCAACAAAGGGGACGAAGAACGTCCGGTGGACATCACCGGCAATATCCTAGACCTTCCAAATCTAGAAGAACAGAGGAACATACGACTGTGGTCGCCCGGTGGGCTTAAAGTCTCGGTCGAGTTCCGAGTCCTCTCTCTCCGCCATGATACCACAAAAGACCCAATCACTCACTAAGCTCGTCGGTAGTGTAAGACTCTTAACAACGTCGTATAGAAGGTGCAAAGAATCAAAGTAAGTGTTGGTCGCGAACGTAATTATACTAAGCAGGAAGACTCCTGACCCATTAAACGATGTTCATGCGGAGAGTAGGTCATCGGAGGATTCAGCACTGCCGGGAAGACAGCGTCATTTGCAGCTGGGCGTTAAGGTTGGGTTCGCTGCATGAGCATGACAAGTCATCCTAAAATAAGAGGTAGGGCATCAAAGCTCGGTGGAAGTTGAAACACAGCGGCCTCGTAAAGGGGTGTTGATTATGGTGGGCAGCTCTCCCTTGCATGCTTCCCCCGCATAAAACTAACTTTAGGGCGGTGCGGTAGAGGCCACAGATGCAGCTTTAGGTAAGGGCCGCTGGGTAGACCAAAGATGCAACTTTTCGCGTCCGCCGACGAACGTTCAGCTGTTGCGACTCTTCGGACTCAGTATCGAGGGTGAATAACCAGACCTGTATACGGCGGGCTAACGTTGTTCATCTCTCTCTGCTTAAGATCGAGTGACTATTAGCTTCAGACCTTGCCCTGCACAATAACCCAACCGGCCGGATCCTCTGCATTTTTTCCACATCAACAGATCAATCTCCGTCTACCACGATAGGATCGGAATCCGATAATGGGATGCCTTCGATTGCTTCATACACCCCTCTTGAATCCCTCCTCATCTTTCAGTCCGTTGCTACCCATGGAGCGTCTCAGTCAGCCTTCGATTCTATTTCGAAGTCATTGAATTCAAATGAATTCGTGCGCGAACACGATAGCTATGACGAAGCAAGGCTGAGTCCAGCTGGCCTGCAGCACCTTTATAATGAGCTACTCCGTCAAGAGACGGAGTCGCAGATTATTGAAGGAAAAGGACAAAATGGCTACCTCGACGTCACTGAGCCGAACTCGCGGAAACGAAAAACTTCCGCTCCTCCAACTCCATCTCCCGAGGAAGCTTCGAAGAATGTGGAGTTAATGGAACAGCTGGTTGCGAAGCTTTATGCGCGATACAAGGAACAGACTGTTAAACAAATAAAGGCCGATGAGGAGCGATGCGATGCACTTTCCAAAGAAATCAAGGAGTTTGAGGACGCAGAGAATGGCGCTCTGGACACCAATGGTGTACTTGAGTCTCAGCACGCAGCCTTTTCCACAGATCCAGCTCAAATTGCTCCGTCAGGTGCATCTTTACCGTCTGGCCCTCCCTCAAGTTCTGTATCAGGTCGCCCACCAGCTCTTCGGCCAAATGGTGATACTAAGTCTAGCGCTACCATCCCGGAGCCAAATACCAAGTCCATTGCGCTGCCAAAGGCTGATGTTCCGACTCCAGGCCCAACGACTCCCAGCTCGTCTGTCTCCACATATCCTCCCCCAAGACCTCCTTCTCAACAAATCCAACCTAGCCCTACTCCAGGTACCCAGCCTTCTCCTGCTGCCCCGTCTCATGTCGGACCGGCCTCGCCTGCTTTTCCACCTCCACCTGGCGCTCAGCATCCGCCATTCGCTAATGGCGTTTCAGGTCAACGGCAATCTATCCCGCCGTCTCAAGGATATCCGCCCAGATTCAGCCCAGTCCAAGCTCAGCCTACATCCCCGGTCATTCTGCCACCACCGGCAGGAATGCAACCGCAGCTTATGTCTCCTATGCAGCCTCCTGGAGCTGCCAGTCCAGCGTCTCGCAGAGGCTCTTCTAACGCAGGACCTCCGCATGGGCACTATTCTCCGTCACCTCAGCCTTATCCTCAGTTCGCACATTATGCTCCTCCTTGGACTGGCCAACAGACTCCGCAACAACCTTACCCACACCTGACACCTTACGCTAACTCGCCTTACCCTCCCCAGCAATTCTCAGCTCATCGACAAATTCCTCCGACAGGGACACAGGCCCAACCTGCTTATCCGCCTCCTTACGGATCGCCAGTACCGAGTCCGTTTACCTCACAGCAACCGGTCCAGAGACCACCAGCCCATGGACCATCACAACAGCCTCCTTATCAATATTCTACACCTCAAGGCCAACCTGGGTGGCCAGCCCCTACACCGGTGGGGCAACGAAAAGCAGCACAAACTTCGCAGCCAAGTACAAATAAGTCTAACTCTCCCTGGAAGTCATTAGCTTCCAGCGTACCTCAACAGCTACCAAAACCTTCACGGCAAAGAGACGTCAGTCCTGTTGGGGAGAGGGTGGCTCATCGTCGACAGCGCGCTGAAGAGATCAAAGCTCGCGCGTCTTCCTTCAAAGTAGAAACTGTGTCCCATGCCGAGGATCCTTCCAGGACCAAGTCATCTGGACGAGGCCGAAGATCAAACCGCCGTGCTCGAGCCAATAGTACGGCTTCATCTGCGGCACACCAAGGTAGCAGGAGTCGTAGTCGGTCAATTGCCTCCTTTTCCTCAGATACCCGTCACGGGCTTCCTACAACGCGGCATGGAGGTGGACGGGCTATCAAACCAGAACCACCAAGCACACCAGTGCCGATGCCTTCGGATAACGAAAGGCCAGGCGCATCTAATCGACGGCGGGGCAACACTGTGCAGTCTCTACATGACAGTCTTTCGCGGTCCGTCAACAGGCCAAGGCGTGGTGCTCGTGAATCGGCAAGTTCATCTGTCCCGCCGCCTCCAACACCTCAGGCGATGCCAGCTCCAAGCCGACCCAACATCGACTCCAATCTCGTTGCTACTAGTCGTAATTTCTCGAAGATTGCACAACCCCTTATCAACGATATTCTCCGCGATAAACACGCCTCGATCTTTCAGAAGCCAATTACCGAGGGTATGGCTCCAGGCTATAGGAATCTCATATACAGACCCCAAGATCTCAAGAGCGTCAAAGCGGCCGTAGGGGCAGGGAATAGGGCTGTCATTGTTGCAATGGAAGAACAGGGTATAAGTGGCGGTACTCCTAGTGCCGGGGATGCAGCGAGTCCAGCGGCGACACCTTCTGCAGCTACAGTTAGTGGCAGAAGTCTCGTTCTACTAAAGAAGTCAGAAGACTTGATGCCACCAAAAGCCATTGTCAACCCCTCGCAGCTGGAAAAAGAGCTTCTGCGCATTTTCGCCAACGCTATCATGTTCAATCCATTACCTAAAGAAGAACGAGGTTTTGGCCATATTCGATTCGATCGAGAGCAAGATAACGGTGACGTAGAAGCAGAAGGAGACGAAGCTGCTGCGAAAGGGACTTGGCAGGCAGAAGAAGGCGCCCTTATCCATAACACAAGGGAAATGGCAGAGAATGTAATCAAGATGGTGACTGAGTGGAGGGACGCTGAGCAAGGGAAGAGTACAGGGGTTCCTTTGGGCGACTTCAGAGCACCGTCAATGAGAGGTGGCAGTATAACAACCAGTGAAGTTTACGGCCCTGACGAGAGCTCGAAGGAAGACAATGAGGCTGATGACGGAGAGAGTGTTGGCGGTCCAAGAAAGCGTCGGAAGATAGGAGATTAGTCCATTTCACCTCATGGCTTATCTTTAGCAAACAGACAAGTGCATCAATTACTACCTGAGTCACTACATTATCAAGTCTTTAATGTCTCGAATCGTACTTAATGGCCGAGCAAGTTCTGTTTGACTTTTGAAGCCTGAATTGGGTCCTTGGCTCAGCCCACCGGTTGCTCGAAAAATGGATTTTGCTTCTCCGGCACCGCTAAGCCTGCCGTGGTCGCTATCTCAGCCTTTTTACCTGATCCAGAAAACGCTCGTGGCATTCGCCAGACCTCGAAATTTGTGGGAGTGGCGGTCCTAGTTACTGATTCCGGATGCTGAGAGCCTCAGCTAGGGGTTCGTAAGCCTTGCAACTTCCTCGAAATGTTTGAAAGGCAGGACAATGTGTGACTTCCCAGAGTCTGTGCTTCTCAAAGCTTTTAAACAAGAGCAACGGGTTATTGTTGAGGTAGGATGCTAGTGTTGCATGCTCATCCTTGTCTGAAGCCCGGCGGCGATCTGAATTACCCAGGTACCACTGTGGCCCACCTTATCTAGAAACCTCTCTGCCAACGCTTCAAAGTCGAAGGTCATTGTTTCAGGATATCTCTTGATTCCGCGAATGCTCTTTGCAATTTCGCACACTCGCTTGTGACACGCTTGCGGCTCAGGCATTGTCCCCGCTGTCGTGACGAAGTCCTGCAAGAAATATCCGACCTATCTTCAGAATTAGGATGAGCATTCTCGATCACATGAGAGAATCCTAAATACTTTAGTCAAGTGGCAAATATTCAGCTAAGCATTCCGCTGTTCAAAGTCGGCGGCTGCTTATCCGACCCCATCTCTCTCGCGTCGACTGATGGAGTTCTCCTGTTTCTCTTTGTCATCAGCCGATGGGGCCATTGCACAGCCTGACCAGCCGCCATGTCTCTCTGCACTACCACCTCCTTCCTGGACCAAATCCTGCCTGAAACATCGAGAAGAACATGGAAGCATTGGACCGAATGGGAATGCAAGCGGCTCGCAGAAGCTCCTTAAGGCTTAAGTGCCGACTACGCTTTCTTTCCTCTGTTCCTAAGCTTACCCGAACCGGTTCGTCAATTCTTCCGTTGGTGACCTGGGAGAGCGTCTCATCGCTTTAAAAGAAGCAGCTCGCTCTCTCTCTCTCTGGCATGACCCATGCATTAGCCGATTGAGTAGCCGCCACAGCCGTTCGCTGCTTCACAAAGCTCTATAAAATCTTGATTGGTATTCTATATTGAATGTGCTATTTTACGATGCCTTTCGCTTCCTTGATCGCTCTGGCTCTGTTGTCCACTATGGGAGCCGCTGGCCCAGCAATATCAAACTCACATCCAGCTTCAGAGAAGCGCGCTTCCGCCCCAGTAACAAAAGTTGGAAACTGCTACTCCGTCCCCGGCACCGGTATCTTCACACATACAGCAACATACACCTTCGGAGGCTCAACACTGGCCCCCGGTCTCCATTCTAACGCAGATTTTCTCTCTGGCAGCAAGCCATGTCAACAACAGCAGCTCGCTAACAACGTAAATGTCGGCGGCGGTTTCCTCAACCTCAAAGTGCCCGGCGGTCAGGGTCCTTGTCCCGGCAATGTCATCAACGTTGCCGAAGTGCAGACGCAGGAGAGAGGAATTTTATACGCTAGCGTAAGGACCACGGCGATACTGACTGGTGTGCCTGGCGTGGTAAACTGTGAGCCTGCTTTTTTTTTCATTTGCCCCGGACAGAGATTTCTCCAATCCAGTGTCCACCTCGGGCTTACTCATGCCTCATTTCCATATCGCTAGCCGCCTTTTTCTACGCCTCCGACAACCAAGAGACCGACATCGAATACTGTTCCGACCCTACCTCCGGCTCGAACCGCAACGGCCAACTCCTCATTCAGTATACCAACCAACCCCTCACCCCCGGCGGCACACCGACATTCGACGCTGTCCCCGCTCCTGCCGATGCCTCGACCGCAACGCACGAGTACCGCACGGATTGGACTAGTGCGAGCACAAAGCTATTTGTGGACGGCGTGCAGAAAGGGCCGACCCACACGAGTAATGTGCCGAACGTGGCGGGACCTTGGTTGTGGAACTGCTGGAGGTAAGTTTTCCTCGTAATTTGAAAGCCCCATGCGTGAGAGGCAATGCTGACAATGGAGTAGTAACGGGGATCATGGGTTCTCTGCCGGCCCGCCGAAGAGTGATGCGATTTACAAGATCCAGAAGATCGAGATGTATTATAACGTGACTGGGGGGGCTGTTTCATGCTGAGCTTGGGCTTTACTCGTTGTGAGTTGGCTGTAAGAGGATCGTGTACGGGAGCGGCTTTCTATTCTATTTTGGGTCATATTGAGAATATAGCCTTGAACACCCTTGTTGGGAATCTGAGCAAGAAGCTGTTTTGTTGAAGCTGGAAAACCAGGAAGAGTTGCGCTGTGTTATCATTTCACTTTGTGCAACAAGAGCGCTCAACGTCAATCTCTCCAGAAACTCAGCGCCATGACATCGCATTGAATCTCTACGACAAAATTTGGGGCATACCTCCTGGAGGATCGTGTTGAATCTAGGATCTAGGATCTAGAATCTACTAGGACTTCTCTAGACTCGCAGACTGCCGCTCCACATCCCACAGAATACCCTCACAGCTT
This sequence comes from Pyrenula aspistea, assembly GCA_021030945.1. Taxonomy (NCBI): domain Eukaryota; kingdom Fungi; phylum Ascomycota; class Eurotiomycetes; order Pyrenulales; family Pyrenulaceae; genus Pyrenula; species Pyrenula aspistea. The sequence goes on from JAGFML010000147.1 coordinate 28,342, forward strand.
CCACAAAACAACGTATTTCTTCCTCACCGATCTCAATGCTCAAGGCAATAAAGCCCCGCGGAGCGAGGTAGATTCCGTGTTCCAACATGTGATGCCAGAAAAGAGCGTGCAACGTCTCCTTGTCGCCCCCGGAGAAATGAATGGTCAGTAAGCTGCCGATGCCGGTGATGTACATCTTCGGTCTTGTTCCCTTGTCTAGTTTGTTCACGATACCCGGAACCTCAGGCACGACGGGGATCTGAAGTCCCTTCGTTATGCCGTACTCTTCCAGCACAGTCTCGACGCTGGATTTCAGCTCCTCGCCCAGCCCATTCAACTTGTCAATTACGTCTAGCGTCAACAGTTTCATTCCCGCCACCCCGGCGTTCATGCTCAGCACATTGTTGTTGAAGGTCCCCGGATGCTCGAGTTTGCCCTCTCTCGGATCGTATAGCGCCATGATGTCGTTTCGGCCGCCAAATGCTCCGAAGGTCATACCGCCGCCGATCCATTTGCCCAGGGTCATGAGATCTGATTTGATACCCAGCGCGGCGCCGCGTCCGTGGAAGCCGAGACGGCTTGTCATGACCTCGTCGAAGATTAGCAGCGCGCCATAAGTGGTGGCTGTTTCGCGGAGGAAGTGCAGGAACTCAGAGGTTCCGGCGTAGCAGCCGCCAGATCCGAGCATAGGCTCCACCAGGATAGCTGCCAGAGAGTCTTTGGGCAGCTCACTCAGGATCACTTTCGTGCTGTCAACATCGTTGTATGGCGCGAGAACAAACTCATGCGGTAGATTGATCGACATTTTCCCATTAGGGACGCGTCCAGATATCGTGCTCCCATGGTACCCTTTAGCGAAAGTAAGTACTTTCTTCCTCCCTGTGATCGCCACGGCAGTAGCAAGGGCCATCATGTTTGCTTCGGTCCCCGAGTTAACGAATCTTGTCTTCTCCATCGTAAAGAATCTCTCACAGACTAGCCGTGCGAGCTCTGTTTGGGCCGAGCAATGTGCGCCATAGTTCCAGCCATGGTCGAGGGCGAAGTCAATGGCGGCGCGAATGACCGGATGAGAGTGCCCGTAGATACCGGCAGTGTATTCACCAAGGAAGTCGGTGTAGTTATGGCCGTCAACTGTAGTAAGGCAGCAAGAAGATGCGCTGGAGATGGTCAGGGGAAATGGGTTGGTGTGGAGGACCGTTCGGGTGTTGCCTCCCGGGAGATGAGAGCAAGCTGAGACATGAGCTTTGAGAGATTCGGAGTGAAAGGATGTGTATCTAGTGCGGGCTTCGTTAAGAGCCAGAAGGAGCGAATTGGAAGTCACTAAGCCGTTCATGTGTATTTCTGAGGCAGGCATTTTGAACAACGAATGCTATGAAAACCGTGAATCTCGCTTTGTTCTAGATATGAACGATAGCGATAAAGATACAGGAGAGACGGGAGAACATGACGATACTTATGCCGTGATTTTGAGTCATCGCCCTCTCAAAGAGCCTTCTTGCGGATATCAGCGACTGAGCATCAGTGGCGGCAGGGGTCGCGGCAATGCTCTCCGGTTTGATTGGCTTTAGGAATGGAAGTGCGTGATTTTACAGCTCTTCCGACATCTTCCAAGTGTCTCAATGTTGTCTGAATGGCACATCGAGTCCTGGGTTCAAAAAGGAGAACCGTAGCACTGATGGACGTCTACAAGTGACAGGGTTACTTGGGGTTGTGTAGGTCATTTTGAGCCCGCTAGTCCCGAAAGAGTGCGTTACAAAACCACGCTAAACATCTGAATTGTGATACCGGCTTGAAGAGATCCGAAGCCCTGCACTTCAACAACTTTAACCAATTGTTCTGCTAGCTCGCGATCAACCCTCTATCTATCCACGCATATGAAAGAACCTACGGGAAGATTCAATCGTCGTGGCATTGAGCTCTACCACCAATAACCCCAGCTATGGCAGACCTTGAGAAGGCCACCGCTATGAAAAAGCGCGTTGTGAGCCATATGAATACCGACCATCGGGATTCTCTGGTCATTTTTCTCGAATACTACTGCAAGGTGCCCTCGCCTCTTGCCTCAGACGCAAAGCTCGAGGACCTGGAGCTTACTCACCTCATTCTGCAATGCACGGCCGGCCGTATCTACATACCTTTGGACCCACCTATGAAATCATGGTCCGAAGCACGAGAGCGAATGATCGAAATGCATCACGCCGCTTTGAAGGGACTTGGACGCTCAGAAATCGTTGTTACCAAATACGTACCTCCGGCGTCATTGGCTCAGATTCTTGTCTGTACCGCCGTTACTACAGCTTTCGTGGCTTTCTCAAGGAGAGGGAACTTTGAAGACGGTTCGATTCTGCACCAGGTGGCGCTACATAGGTTTCCTGGCTTTGAGAAGCTTTGCTATGTCTTGCAACCTTACGTGATCGTATTCATGCTTGTGGTCCACACGACAGAGTCAGCGGTAATGGAAAGGACGAGGTTGAGAAAGCACGGCGTGGTCACGGGTAGTGGACTTTGGTGGAAATGGATGTTGTCTTGTTTCTTCGAAGGCTATTTTTCTTTCAGACGGTTCGATGGGCTGGTGAAAGCGGAGGGGGAGGGGAAGGCATTGCATGAGCCCAAATGATGGAGGCTTTCACGTGAGAAACCATTCACGCTGAACAAGGCGAACAAATTGCACTCATGTAGTAGAAAGCAGGGCATCTCTGCACTTGTAAATACTGTCAAGCTGTGGATCCTATGAGCAATCTAAGTAAGGGAAAGGTATCTGTTCCTAATTGTTGGGAGACAAGGCTGATCAGCCTCGGATAAGCAAGGGTCTTGGCAGTCGAAAGACCGCACTAAACCCATTTCGAGTCCGCACTTAGGGCTACAGCCCACATCTGGTTTGAGGCTGCTACGAACTTTTAACGACACAAGTAGCAATTTCTCGAATCTCGAAGTAACCCGAAGCCAGAGGACGAATTGCATACAAACAGGTGAGCCAGCCACGATCTATCATCCTTCTATAGATGCGCCTCAGCAGTTCTCAAGTCAATTGAGAATGTGCCTCCCTTTCCCAAACCTGCAATCATTGCGACGGTGCTGGCTCTACAGATGCCCAAGGCCTTTTGTTGACTCCGCTGACTTATAACGCCCCAGTTCTTCTCGGAACCTACAATCATGGGTATTTCACGAGACACTCGCCATAAACGGTCGGCAACTGGAGCAAAGCGTGCTCACTATCGCAAAAAGCGGTACGTGTTCCCTCCATTTGGCCCAGCTCTTTGTTCCAACAAAGGTTCTGATGAAAAATAAAGTGCATTCGAGAAAGGCCGACAGCCAGCCAATACACGTATTGGTGCTAAACGAATTCATCTTGTCCGCACCCGTGGCGGGAATCAGAAGTTCCGTGCTCTTCGACTCGAAGCCGGCAACTTCTCTTGGGGCTCGGAGGGAGTAGCCCGCAAAACTCGAGTCATTGTCGTCTCCTATCACCCTTCTAACAACGAGCTTGTCCGGACCAATACCCTGACCAAATCTGCCATTGTCCAAATTGACGCCGCGCCTTTCAGGCAGTGGTACGAAGCACACTACGGCCAGAATCTAGGAAGGAGACGTCAGCAGAAGGCCGGCAAGGAAGAAGAGGAGCAGACAAAAAAGAGCAAGAGCGTGGAAAAGAAGCAAGCACAACGAATCGCAGAAATGGGTAAGGTGGAACCAGCGTTGGAGCGACAATTCGAAGCCGGAAGACTTTATGCCTGTGTTTCGAGCAGGCCAGGTCAGAGTGGACGGGTGGACGGTTACGTTCTTGAAGGTGAGGAGTTGGCTTTCTACCAGCGCGCCATCCGGAAGTAGGGAGGGGGAAATGGCACTGTATGTTGTCAAGCGTCAGTCAAAGCCATGGTGAACGGTAGCACTTGGGGAGGTGTGGTTCTGGGAACCGGAGCATTGAAGTCTTCTGCTACTCAACTCGTGGTCGAACGTTCGAAGCCCTCTATGCTGCATGTTCTGCTCTATGCATGAAAAACACTCTCAAATGAACTCTTTTGCTGTGAGACTTAGACTTTGTGAACTGGTAGGAACTTCACGTTACACAAACCTGTCTTTTCCTTTAACGTGTCTTTGTTTTAATAGCATCTCGATTTCGAAATGTCAAAACGTCCTTTGATTGGTCCTACGATATCCGTAAGTCTCTATTGAACACCATTTTCGGTCGGAAAGTCGATAAGGTGACATCTTCGAGACATTTGTCAAGATGAGCTCAGTGACCCTTTCTCTCTGTCTCCTTATTGTTGAAAGCTTTTCGGATATTTCCCATCTGTTGCCCCTCCAAGCTTTCCCCATCATCTTCCTTCCCTGTATGTGGGCTTAGTTCAATATCCCAATTACGATTCACGCCAAACACATTTCCATCAAATTAGCAGACCAGTTTTCTCACACATCATGCAGCTTCTATTTGGAACCATCTGCTTCGCCCTTCTCCTCGTCTTTCCATTTAACATCAACGCCGACGTGGCTCCAGGTTGGGGGAAACCAAGTATCCCAGGCCTCAAAGAATACATCACCAACACTCCCAAAAGCTAGGTTGCCGGCCATCAATGCGACGCAGATGAGTTCAAAACCAAGGCTCGAGCCTGCGATGGCACCGGAATGGGCATCGTAAGTCTTCCCCTCCGCTTTTTCTCTCTACCATACATCTCAACTGATTAACTTATGCTTTAGCTGGAATGCCAGAAAGGCCATCCTAGGATCGGATTTTTCGAGCCCAATCAGCCAGGCACGCCTCTACTCACCGATCCTTACCAGCAGCCGGCCAACCAGCATGCGGATTATGTGAACAATCTTGTGCATACGTGTAAGCCGCAATAAGTGCCACAATGGGATCATCAACATGAAAGACTATACTGCTTGGTGTGGACCGCAAGTCCGTAGGGCGAATGTAGGAGCAACAAACGCCTCGGTAGAGTTGGGCTTCTAGCATACTGTGCTCAAAGATTCTTAGGCTGCTTCCGAGCTTTTGAGACAGAGACTGCTCAAATGGACCCAATCTTATGACTATGGCGCGCTGCTGCTATCTAGAACGTGCTACAGATCTTAGGAGTGAATTTGATAGTTCAGAAGTCTCAATAGCAACATCATCTACGGAAAACTTTTGTCTCCACCATCTTGCTGAAAACCCAAGCTTTGCCAATTTAATTTCACTCAATCCTTTGATCAACTTTGCAGACGAAACATTTGTCTTCCCGATATATGCCTCGAAGTAATCATGTCATCTAAGAAAGCTCCACACATACAGATTAGTTCAGTCTTTTTTTCTCCGCCAAGAGTTGCGACATGTGCTCTGGGCTCACCCGCTTTTAAGACGCTCAGCCACCGCCGTAGGATCCCAGAGCAAAGATGCTGCAGTGGTCTAAGTCTGCAGGCGCAGAAAGACGGGCGCGATCGGTTATCTAGTGCGTACGTGGCTGCGATGGCAATGGGACCTCAACATCGCTCGCCGGCACGGTTCGGTACCTCCAGAAACGAACGGTCCTGAGGCATTTTCTTCTCCAAGGCACAGCCACTCGACGATCTCCTGAAGCCGCTGATCTCTACGCCCATCTCCTCGTGTTCGAACCCTTACCCTAAAATAGAAGCGATCCCATGTGATAGTCCTACGGGCCTAACAGGTGTAGAGTAAACGAGTATAAGAATCACCGCCAAGCGGCCGTTGGAAATTAAGCAATTTAGTTCAACGATAGTCATCGTAGCTTCCATGGTATCCGATTTACCATTGGAAACAGAGAAAAAGTAATGACAATGCCTGCAACCACTACTAGTGAGAACCGCCGACAGGACCTTGGCACTCCCAAGGAGTATCAGAATCACGCACCATCAACCACACATCCTTCAAAGGAACTGACCCGAACCTCCTCCAGCGAAGTGGACGGAGCCAACGACGGCGACGAGACACCTCCCAGTCACACACCCCGCCCTGACCCTCCTCCCGCTCCGCGTCTGCCGTCTCACGAGCAGACTGAGCCCGAAGAGACCGAGCTGAACGAGGAAGAACGGCTTGCCTCGTTGCGGGCGTTCGTCGAGGAGAAGCAGTACGCTGCCGACTACTTTGGCGGGCAGAAGGGCCGCCCTGAAGGAGGTCCACCCAACGATCCGTTCAAGGTTTTTCGGTGGGCGAAGAGAAAGATGGGCGGGGAGAAGGCTGGGCTGTGGAGGAGGATGAGCGTGGAGCAGAGGATTAGGTGGGAGGAGGAAGAGGGTGGAGATGTCGATGAGAACAGGGGGGAGGTGGCGAAGGGGGATGTTGATACGTACAGGATTGTTTGAGGATTGTTTTTTTACTTTGTTTCTGAGATGAAAGAGACTGCCTTGCGACCTCCGGGCGTAGAATTTGGAGATCGAGGGGGGTGGGACATTGAGGCAACGAAAGTGACAGGACGAGCTCCTACCCTGTTGGGGTGACAAAGAACCGCAAGGAGAATGAGGTGGATGCGGATTTATCTTGTGAAAGGGTGACAGGATTTGTTGCCGACCTTCAACTGTGAGTGAGAATTATCTTTTTCTGTTCATTTCTCGACAGCTTTGTACTTTGATTAACACCTAACAATTTCCTAAAAATAAGAGCATTGGCTGCGGGGTACTTCCAATGCCTCAAGGTACATAACGTCTCTGGTATGTGCTTAGAAATAATTAGCTAATCTGGGAAAGCTATGAGGAAATCCCTCCAACCACCCTCAGCTCTATCACAACGCATCTTAATATCCTCCGTGCAGCTTCATCCCTAGCAGTTTACCATTCATCCCCCGCTTGTCTTTCTTGATATTGTCGTTCCATTACAGTGCTACAAAGGTTGCTGTCCCACATGACGACATGCTGTTTTCTTTGTTCCTTTCGGCTTTCATCATTCTTAGTATATCTAGCAAATACTGCCGAACGTCTTAGACAGCATCCTGGGCCAGGTTGCTCCAGCTAGTCAAAACGCAACGCGCGGTCATCGTCTTCCGTTTTCTGCTACTTGTCGCCACCTTTCTGGCCTATGTCACCAATGCGAAAGCAGACATAAAGGATAAGCCCTACATTGACGTGGCAGGAATGCAATATTCGGGAATATTTTGTGACAAGGCCACGGCGGAGAGAGGCGACACCTGGTGCGATGGTAGAGAGAGTTGTGATATTGTAAGGACCAGCCGCCTTGTTCACTCCACCAGTATGAGAAGAGTACTCACATATTCTATCTAGATCCAATGCAGATTGAAGGATGGGAAACCTAAGTGGGAGTTCTTGAAGAGATGCGTCCATCGGGGCTGTAATGGCGGGCCTGGAGGCGGGGCCGCAGAAACGAAAGACGATCACAATCCGAAAGGACAAACTCACGGTTTGTGTGGTTTCAAGGAAATTGCAAAGTGGCCCCCAAGAAAAGGGCCGCCCCCAATTTGATGGAAATCCAAAGCATAAGGGAGTGTTGCTCTTTGAGTGTTTAATCGAACCATCCTTCCGCAATACTCATTCTACTAATGGTTTTGTTCCTTAGAGCTTCAGGGGGTTTTCAGCTAATAATTATTTGACATTTGATCTTTTGTTCTATTTTCGCTCCGTACCTTGCACCCTCCCAGACGTTCAGGAATATTTCATCACCTTTTGGCCCAAAAATAAGGGCACTTTCGATTGTACTCATCTCTTGAATGAGCGTTTACCATCCGACAGTCTGAACTTTAATACTTAGCTGCGTGCTGTTCTTTACAGAATCAAAATAGCTGCTATCCCATTCTTCTATCAAATTGACAATAAAATGTTAGAACACAACACGCCACGGGGACAATTGGGGGATATTCATTACACAACGGGCTTATGAGCAAGAGAGTGAATTTGGGAGTAGGGTAGTTAGATCATTGTGTACCAACGGTATTGAAAAGATATGTTCTGGTATCATAACTGTGCAGCTATTTTAGCTGTCCTTACCTTCACGGTATCGGTCATCCGATTTCCAGCGAGGGTCCTTGCCACATCAAGGACACAAAGGGGAAAGATATTTCCTAAATTTGTTGCTACGATCTTGCTATCACGATCTTCAAAAGCTTAATGTACATCAAATGTCAGATCTACGAAAAGGCTACCGCAATCCTTCTTTCTTAGCCATTTCATGAGTTTGCATCATGTAAGTCGAGAATGCCTGCGTGCGATTTAAAACTCTTTGCACATGGTCGAATCTCATTTGTCCTCCTTCTTGCTTGGCAATCGCCATGGCAGTGCCAAAGACATTCCGAATTTGCCTTTCATTCAATTCTGCCGCCAGAAGCTTACCTTCCTTCTCTGTGTCGAGTTCCTCGTTAAACCTCTCCCAGTCGTCGATTTGTTCCTTGTTTTTGTCTAACCACATTTTCCAGACCTTGGTTCTTTGCTTGTCGGGTAGTTCGCTATATTTCACTGCGACATGGATTCTAGACTGGAAGGCTTCGTCAAAGGTTTTCACACGGTTGGAAGTCAGGAATAGAATCCCCTGGAAATATTCGAGAACACGAAGCAGTACAGATACAAGGCTGTTGCGGCGAAGGTCGCTCAATGAGCGTTTCTCAAGGAAAATGTCGGCTTCGTCGAAGAGTAGAAGCGCTTTCCAAAGCGTAGCGAGCTCGAAGATGCGGATCATGTTTTTCTCAACCAGTGCGGGGGATGTTCCGATGTCTGACATCGACACAGAGTATAGAGGCTTGCCAGATATGGTGGCCAAGCTTTCCGCGGTTAAAGTCTTGCCAACTCCTGGCGGTCCATGGAGGAGAACGATGAGCCCGTTTCCCTTCCCTGGTATCAGATCGTCGATAAGCTTCTCGTTTTTCGAATGCTGTGATACTAGACTTCTTAGTAGTTTTTTTGTGCTCTTATCGAGTTCTAAGCCTTCGAATGCAGCCTCTCGGCCCTCTTTGTCGACATCTCGAACGCGATCAACCTTGAATTGCGCCCAAAGCTTATCTCTGATCACAAACCTTAAGACGCGAGGGGGACATAGCAAGCATTGAACATCAGTGAGCTTGGCACTCATTTCGTCGCCAGCCTTAGAGCTTCGCGTCGGGAGCTTATTGATCTTTTCGTCTCTCGAACCCGTACAAGTAGAGCAATTGCAGACAGGTTTGCATGTATCATCCCCAAGCCTGATTATCTGGGAACCATATCTCTGATATGCGTGATGATCTTAAGAGTAACTAGGAAAAGCGGATACACACTCATATTGTCAACTACTCACCGACCATGATGTAGGTTCTTGATGTTGTCTTTTCACCTTCGCTGCATCGTGTGAGACTTAAAGACGACATTAAAGGTAAGTTTGAAAAGTGTGGACATACATTGGTTGTGCCTGACCCTCTTGCGATATTGTAAAGCGTAGTAGACGCGGCTTCCGAGCCCTTTCAAATACGTTAATCTTTATCTCGGATAGAACGTCAATAGAGACATACCTCTTCTGTGTCATCTGTCGCCATTTCGACATAGCTTTCTCCCATAATCTCACCTGCGTAGTCTTTGAACTTGTGCTCCATTTGTGCCGTCGATATTGATTCAAATCTGCGACCTCTCTTGGTCAAGTCAAGTATAAACTTGTCTACTTCCTCTTTCCGTCCTGCCCACTTCAATGGAAATGCTTCGAGGTCTGTGATCCTCTTTGACCCTTTAAAGGGTGCGATCGCGAGCTCAATTTGTCGCATGACAAACATTTCATCTCGGTAATCAATGAATTCAAGTGACAGCTTGAAGTCATTCGTTGGTATATCTTCAGAGAAGGTAGATGTCGACATTTTATCAAAGGAAGAGGGGGCGACGATAGCGACCTGCCACTCGTCCAAGAAGGATTTGCGAATGACCTGGCAACCGGGATAGAAAAGACTCCACAAGAGTGAGAACGTGATCTCTCCTTGATCTGTGAGTGTTTCAATGTCCCTAATTTCTGTCCTTTGCCGCTGCTTGACCTCGTGGAGCATGATCTCGATATCTCGACCGGTATCAACAGTATCAGCATGATCAAGATTCTGCTTCGCATTGTCGTGCATATTGATAAGCTCATTTGCATTATTTTGCAACTTTTCGAAGTTATGGTATATCAACGCATAGGGGGGGCCGATAGCGACCTCTTTAGTATCGAACGAGACATACGTGTACCCACGAGCGAGTGTTTTCAAGGCCTGCCTCAGCCCACGAGCATTGATCAGGAGATCGACAGTTGCCGCTTTGTTGTCGGAAGCCCTATTTTGGCGCCAAGTGATGGCATACTTCTCCTCGTCTTCTTCGTCGTCGTTCTTCTCTTCCTCTATACGTTCTTCAGGCGGCTCAATATCCACCTCCCTGTCGCTATATGGGTAATTTCTCTCGACTTTCACCCAGCGCACCCGACTTTGTTTGGATTTCTCCTTCAAGTCTTCGCGTTTCGTGGAATTTGAAGTATCCTGGTCATCGTTGTCGCTATTATCGCTATCGACACTCGCCGTCTGAGTGTAATTTTCTGGTGCTTTGACAGGACTGAGAGCTTGTTCACTGTTCGTCTCGGGCAGTTTCTACATTTCGAGAACTCTTAGTAAGGCCGGGCAACGAGTGATCTCGCTATAGCAGGAGGCACTTACCTCGAAGCTGAATGCCATCCCGGCTTCGGGGATTTTGCGCCGGCCAACTGTGAAAGAGATGTTATCGCGCTCCTTCATTTGTTTTTCGAGTGAGACTATCTTCTCTTCGAGCATTTTGATATATTTCTCTTCCATAGTCAATTTCTTAGTCTCAGATCTAGATGTTCCGTTGGCGGATCCGTTAAGGGTCTCCAGATCTGGGTCCATGATGGGGCAGATCTCAGCACTTGACCTCTGAGTCTTTGGCCTTGGTCACAATTGCTAAAGTAGACAGAATAGATTTGCCAATCGAGGTACTATTAGTTGTTGGGCATTTAAGGGTCAGAGGAAAGAAAAGTTCAGGTGACGACCTCGGTCTTAAAAGGTGCAAGCTTGCCAGCATAATTTGGTGCCTGAGGTTGCTAATGCAGCCATAGACGGCTGGCTCGACTGTCGTCTTACTCGTTTATCGGAAGGCAGCAGACGGTACAGATAGATACAAGTTTCAAGAGACTCGTATACGCTTTGTGCACCCAGCCGATCTTCTCTCTGATCAGCCAAATCACCTACCCTACCGTCTCTCACCCTCTTACCCCTGAAAAATCCTTCAACAGGAAATCCGAGACATCAGGTCTGGTAAGAACTGAATCTGCATCGGTGTTTCCTTCGAGTTTCTTTCTAGAACCACTGAACGTGCGCCTGATCACAGGTGGCAGAGAAAGGCAATCAAATTTCCCTTGCGGATCAGGAGATAACTCGACACGCTGAGCAGCCCAAAGATCTCCGAGTGTTATGTAACACATTTGGCGCCATTATGTTCCAAGTAAGGCATATTTCAAAGTTTAGAAGCGGGTCTGATTCCTGGATTCTGAGAAGGCTTCAGCCCATGGCCATACCGCCGTTGGGCTTGGGGGAGGATCATAGTGATGTGAGGGGAAATGTGGTAAGAAGCCCAGGCTCGGTGTGAGACATTTTCAGAATGACGTGACAGAGAGGCGAGGCAAATGAATTGAGAATGGGGCTGATCAGAATAGCCCGGAGTCGTCAATGGAGAGTTGAGGGACCTTCAATTCTCCCTGTAAACTTGTACCACAACTGAGAATTTCTTAAGTCACGGGAGCCTTCCATTGGGACTTTCAACTCTTGGTCGAAAACCGCAAATAAACAAGTCTCATGGTTCGACGTTTCTACCTCGAATCACCGAGCTGGCTGCCAGGCTGGTCCTTGGCCGGTGCACCTTCGCTCGAACCCAAAATCGAACAAACGAGGCCAAAAAATATGCGGATCAATGGCTTAATCTCGCAAAGTTGGCGCAAATGAGGGTTTCACTACAGAACGCGAAGCTCAGCTGATTGCAAATACCAACCAAATAGAAGAAGCGTTCCATAAATTTCCTGTGGGATGGGTGACTGGGTTCGCCAAGGCGGGGCCTTCGGACCAGTCGAACCCGTTCGCTTTATCTCAAAGTTCTTTGCTTTTTCAGCCTGATCAATTACCTGGAAAGGGAGGCTTGGTTTTGGGAGCTACCTCCTATATTTGAGTAACAGTCGTCATTTCCGAATCCTTTTCCTACATGAGCCGCACTAGTACCGAGAAATCTGCAGCTTGGCATCAAACCTTCCTGCAACTTACGGTACGCTTACCGGTCGAAAGACCTGTTTCTGGAGAAGGAGCTAAGGAGTTATGTGAGAACCCCTGATTCCAAATGCGACAATTACAGGGTAGCATGGCTCCCAGCCATCTCCTTTGTACTTTCTTGATGTGACGTGCGAAAGCCTCTTGAAGTTCCAGCCGGCCGGTCCTGTCCGAACGAAGGACTGGTCATTTGCTTTAGCCTTGCGTGTCCGGGAACCCAGCGCATTCTTGATCAAACAATCGGAGAAATTGAGCCACTTGCTGCAAAGTGTACTTCAACGCAAGGAACCATTTGCTTGACATTGAGTTCCTCAAAGTATTGAAGCCAATGGGCCAAGCCACCCACGGAACCAGCACCAAAGTCGCTGGAGACAAATGGAAACAATGGTTTGAGGGTAACGATCGAGAGACTTTGGACTTGTGAGCTCTTGTTTTCAGTCATATGAATGCAGTGCACTGCTTCTTCTATATATGATGGAGGCGAGTACTAACATTTGAGACAGCACAGCCGATCAAGTAAAACGGGTCAAAGAAAACTGGCATGAGGATACACTCAGCTTCAGACTCTCACATGAGGAACGAGACTCGAATCTTCAAATCGAATCTTACGATTCGTTGCTCAAACATGTGCAGAGGGTGCAGAAGTCGCATAAAGCAAGAAGGCGACACAATTTTCAGAATTTCTTTACAAGCTTCTGTAAGCTTATCGAGACCTATTCGGCGGTATTTGATGTGCTCGCTGGAGTAGTACCGTACGGAGCAGGCATATTTGTGTGGGGTGCATTTTCCACGCTCATCATGGTTTGTCACGTGGTTTGTCAAGGTTATCGACCGGCTGACTGTGCAGGTCGCAAGCAAAATATCCCGCCTGGAGAAGCAACTTGACAAAGTGAGCTGCCTGATGTCAAGGTGAAATATTGTGCCAAGGACTGATATCTTGCAGATACTCGAACAAGTCTCCAAGTCACTCCGACGTCAAGAAGCATGATGCAACATTTACCCAACATCACGAATGCTCCAACTTATGGCGACGCTTCACAAGGATATATTTGGTTTTATTAAGACAGTTGTCATGTACTACAAACAACTCAATTGGACAGTTTCCTTTAGTGAGTGAAATGTTTGACTACGGATGATCCCTTGACTCTTACGCTCAAAACAGAAAGATTCATTTCTTCCATGAACGGCCTCGACGACAGAGTGGCTGCCGTATTGCAAGATATTAATACAGCATCTAAAGACAGAGAAAGAGAGCATAGTCGGCCTATGCGCTGAGGTCCGATCAGCAAGAGAGACCGGCGAAGAAACGAAAGAGACTGCAGAGAAAGTTGAACAAAAAACAAACGTAATTTCAAGCAGCGTGAAATATTTATCGAGTAAAGTAGACTGTAAGTGACCGCCCTGTGTTGTTTGAATTTCCATGCTTCAGGGCCTGATGAGATATAGCCCTCGAAGCTTCACAATCGCAAGATCGACTACAATTCGTCAACGGAAGTCTTGTTCCAGAGCTCTATGATTCCTCCCGAGTATATGGAACGGAAGACAGCGTGGGTTTCAATAAATCACGTGCCAATAATACCAATCCAATATTAGTTAATACCAATATTAGCAAATATTAACATTATTAGCAATATTAGTAAATATTTTTTAATATTTTTTAAAAATTTTATTTTTATTTATTATATAATTATTTATTAAAAAAATAATTTTTAAAAAAAATTTTTTATTTATAAATTTTATAATAATTTTTTTTAATATAAAAATATTATTAAAAATTTTATAAAAAAAGATATTTTAATTTTAAAATTATATTAAATTTTTATATAAAAATAAAAATATAATATATAAAAAAATAAAATTTATATATTATAAATACTATATAAAAAAAATTTATTATATAAAATTTACTATAAATTTTTATTAATATTTATTAAATATATATTAAATTATATATAAAAAACAAAATGGATTTTTTTATATAAAAATTTTTAAATAATTTTAATAATTATATATATAATTTTAAAAAATAAAAAATATTAATAAAATTAAATAAATTATTTTTTAAAAAATATTAAATAAAAAAATTATAAATATAATATTAGTTTTTTTAATTATTATATAATAATTATTAAAATAATTTAAAATTTATTTATTTTATAAAAAAATATTATATAAAAGAAATTATAATTTATAATATTAAAAGTTTATTTTTTATTAAATATTTAAACAGTTTTAAATTAATATTTTCTATTTAATGTTTGTATATATTTTATTAATTAAAATAAAATTCTATAAAAAGGTTTTTTTATATTTTATATAATTACTTTATATAATAAAAATAATTAATTTTAAATACTTTTTTTAATACTTAAAGATTATAATATTATATAAAAAATTAATATTATTATTATTAATAATATATTAATAAATAATATTTTATATTATATAATAGAATAATATTTTTAAAAAAATTATAATATAAAA
>JAGFML010000148.1:0-42972 GCA_021030945.1 Pyrenula aspistea
ATTATTTTAATTAGCTCTTGGCACCTTGGCGACCCATAGGGTTAACCCGCCCCAACCCGTGGGTAAACCGCGGGTGGATTAACCAGTGAAAAAAGCCCGTTGGGTTGCGCGGGCTCGGGTCGGAAGGCTAAAAACCCAGCCCAGCTCGCCCCATTTCACAGTCTACTTCAGATACTCGCCTGTACGCATGGGGCTCCACCAGGCTTGCAATTTCGCCAGTGCGGGGAGGCACAGGACCCCGTAGGCTATCAGGATTCAACTTCGCTGGAGACTTCAATCAATTTTATGATGCATGTTCATGTTTGGCTCTAAGCTTCTCGTACACCACTGGCCCGTACAGGCAGGCTGCTACTGCCCTCTGTCTCTAAGCCATACATGACAATCCAAGTCAATGCGTTCATGAGATCCAAATTGAACTGATTGCTGTAGAAGCTTGATTGGATGGATAGATTGATTGATTGGACATTATGCTACGATTGATTGACCGATTGATCGACCGATTGATCAAAAACACATGTAATTTAATGTGTAAGGTTGGACAGACAGGTGGTTAAGTTAGTCTGTGAACAAATCGTCTACTTCGTCGTCTATGTCTTGCTCACCGGCGTCAATCTTTACCGTCTTGTTGGTGGTGAGATTTGCGGCTTTGCCTCGACATCCAGTAACCCACTCGCAAGCCAGTCTGTTTGACACAGCAGGTTCAATCATATCGTCGTCCAGGCGAGTCCGTTAGAAGGTGATTGTTGGCCGCATTTGAGAGAAAACCAGCTCGCATTCGCTGCTTACAGCTGGTACTGAGAGAATCTCAACAGCGAGGCGTGAGAGCGTGGGATAGTCACGACGGCGCCTCCACCACTATTTAAGAGTATTTTCAACCTTCTTAGCTGCCTGAGGAACTGCTGTTTGAAATCAAACCCTTCGGTCGTGACCTTTCCGGATTTCCTACCGCGTCGAGCGTCAGTTGGTGGAGCGATCGGCACCTTGCCAAATGCCTCGAGATCATCGTCCGAAGAGTACGGTCCTGTCTGTTGTTCATAGGAGTGGTTTGCCGGCAACTTAAACCGTCCGGTCTTTCCTCATAGACCTCTTTTGTCACCTTCTTCACCTTTTTGATCCGGTCCTGTTCTGAGCACCAGGCGTTATGAAAATATTGTAGGCGATAGGAAGGATGTAGAGCGAGCGCCATGCGGTAGACCCAGGTCTTATCAGTCTTCTCGTAGAATTCGTTCAGCTGCGCCCCAGCAATTGAATACCCACCTTATAACACCCAGGGAAGGAGGTCTGCTCAATCCGAACCTTCCCGACCTCCATCTTTCGTAGCCATCAATTCATCCCCTCATGAATCATCGGCCAACGACTCATCAGACGATAACGCATCGCCTAATCGGTAATCAAGAGCCTACCGACTAGCCTCCCGGGCTATGTCAGGGTCTTTGGGAGCCAAATATGAGATCAGGACGGAATCGCCTTGCGATGGTCGGATTCTTGTCTTCTTCCGTCTTCGCTTAGAACGTTCCCTTGGCCCGTCAGAAGTAAGAGCACCAGGAGCCTGTTCCCCTTGGAGCACGGCCTCGTTTTGATGGTGTGACTGCAACTTCTTGAAGTCTTGAGGATCTTGAGGGGTAAGCTCATCACAGCTCTGTACCCTGCGTTTTTTACCTATTCTTGGTTAATCAGAACATTACCTTGCACTCAAGGGTAAACGTACGATAATTACGCTGAGTAATGCGGTTTTGGATACGTCTTCTCTCAGCCAGATCTGATATCTTGGTCCAATCTCCCCCAGGAATATAAATAAGATTGCAAACATTACAAAGTGTCCGAGCACCATCTGGTCCGTCTCGCCATTCCGACGAACCTGCCCAATTACAACTGTGACATCGTCGGTGAGGGTCAACTGCTAACATTTGTCCAGCAAGCCGAATATTCTTGAACAAGGTGAGATCGTCCTTGTGGTCTGGCTCGGGTTCACCATTTGGCCGAAGACGCTTTGGTACCCTTCTCTTCTCAGTATTCGTTGAACCATCAGCGTCTTCGCCATCAATCTCCTCAACCCTTTTTCTCTTGCTTGGACTAAACCATACATTACATGCAGCACTTGTCTCAATCAGTAACACACACAAGAGTCTATGACGCGACAGTAACTCACCATCTTTTCCCTCTTGCACGACAGTCCTTCAGCATCCGGGACCCACATGACGGGATCGGGCATTTGTCAGTCTGTGCGCTTAATTCATATAGCAACACTGCCATTCGGAGCTGCATACCAGGGATGAAACCCGTAAAATGCTGTTCAGTAAGTACTTGATCGCAGTTACGATCGTTCGAAATCTCAAACTGCTTAAGCTGAATTCTCCGTGCGCCTGGACCGTTTTTACACTTTTCTTTAATAACTGCTTGCATCATACCGAAGGAGTATTCAGAAGGAATTGTTATATATCGTCCAAATGGGTCTTCTAGTCGCACAGGTTTCTGAAGCCACGTATGACGAAGATCAGGTGGATAACCTTCAGATTCTATTCTCTCAAGGGTTCGCGTATTCTGGATGTTGGAGTCGCAGACTTTTCTTGTCAAATCGATAAGAAGATTAATACGTGGCTCCAGAACGCTTGAAAGAATATCGTGAAGTTTCTGAAGCATCATGTCCTGAATGGCCTGCTGCTTCTGCATATTAGACATGCTGCCTCCAGTTTCTATCAAGCTGTATGATCTGTCTGCTTGCAAATCCAGGACGTGTGAGGAGAGGAGAGCGGTTGATTCCCTGTACAAAGGGAGTCAGATAGATGCTACGCATACCAGCTAGAGACTTACAGTCCAAGAGTGAGCAATCTCATATTAAGACTCCCAACATGAGCAGCAATATACACCCGCAGTCTTGTCACCTCTTCCGTCATGCCGAGCCCCCATCTTAATTTCTTACTCACGGCCTTAAAGACACCCGAAGCACTTTCACGACCAAATGGCGCATCGTACTTCGATAGATTCGCATGAAACTCTTCTAGAACATGTTGACAGTCGA
The DNA here is from genome assembly GCA_021030945.1 of Pyrenula aspistea. NCBI lineage: Eukaryota > Fungi > Ascomycota > Eurotiomycetes > Pyrenulales > Pyrenulaceae > Pyrenula > Pyrenula aspistea. The sequence continues at coordinate 3,020 of JAGFML010000148.1, forward strand.
GGGCAGCACACTTAATGGCATTAGCGGCAGGCTGACGGGATGGTTCTACCTGCAGATGCTCGATTTCACTTAAAGCCTTTTGCAGACCGAATAACTCTCGTTCGAGTTCCTGGTACTCGGCAGGGGCATTCGCACTTCGCTTTAAAGTTGACACAATGCTCTTAATTAGTTTTGCGGTGGCGATGAAATCGCCGACACCGAAGCCAAAAGACATCGCGGTGATGGAAGATGAAAACACATGAAAAGGTACAGGTCAGAAACACTGCAAACATACCTTCGATGCTAAGTATCTGCCATCAGGCTGAGATACGCGGCTGGTCAACCTTGTCAGTAGGTGGCTGTGAACCCTCGCAATGGCAGCAGAAGGCGGCGGCAATCGGCTGGCATTGGGCAGCTGCGCTGATAGCGGCCAATGATGAGCCATTCGCAATAGGCATTCTCCAACCCATCTCCCGCGAGCTTGGTGATACAGAATCATTTCTAGTAGCCATCCACAAAATCCCTACTACAGTCAACCCTCGATTTAAGCAACAACGGTCGAGTAGATTTTCTCTCGCACAGACATAGAATCTTGGTGAAATGAGCTCAACGACCTCCAAAGTAATATTTCACGAGAGAGAACATTCACTGAGACTGGATAGCTTTTCCCCAGACCTCTCCAGGGCTTTGAAACATACTAGCGATGAGTTACTTGTATCGAGGGTTTACTGGTATCCTTACGCTACTTATAGGGCCATAGCTTCTACCCCGTCTTCGCCCGGTGTGGACGTTCTATTCCTTATCGTCACGTCGTTCCACGCCATAATGGAGCAGGTATTACAGTCTGGTAGGGTGCAAAGGTACGAAGTTGTAACTACCTCATGGTAGTGGTGTAGGCTCGGCCGGTGACCAGCGTGCGATGTAGGCTCGGCCGGAGTAGCAAGCCTAGCCCTAGCCCTAACTTTTGAAATGGGCAGGGCCCTAGATCGCTCTCTGACATACCTATCTCCAGCCATAACAGATGGCGGAAGTATCGCCGCTTCTCTCAGAAACCCCCATTCAGGCAGAGAGCCATGTATCCATCAGATTGCTCCCAACCTTCGGTCCTAGTAACCGTCCTCCATCTCGTTCGCTGCAGAGTCCGAGAGATGCCGCCAAGCCGTTTCTACGAGGGAATGCCAAAGTGACGGTATACCAGAGTCCCAGCACGCGCGTCGTCTTCAAAAGTCGCGAGCCGATATTTGCGATCTGCAAGTGCAGCTAAGAGTCCGAAATAACTGTAGACTATGTCAATGAAGATCAGTATTGTGGACTTCTGGATAGAGCTTACGCAATGCTGTTGGCATTCCGGAAGGAATCTTCTTGATTCAGGATCTGGACGTTTTGCCATCCAACCGCCCGTCTGCCTTCAAAGATAATGTCTTTCTCTGAAGATCCGGGTGTTAGATTTAGCTTTCTAGGTCACTTTTATTAGATTAGGAAAGGGGGGTAGCGTACTGTTCCAAGGGGGAGTACGGCAGAACTGTTGACAAGCGTAAGTGCTTGAATGATTCTGTGGAAAGGCAGACTAGAGAGACAAACCTCGTGAAGAATGATGAACGATGTCATACTCTGAAAGCCATCAAGCATACTGAGACCCTCTGCTTCATGTATCTTGGCTTGGACCCCAATGTTAAATTCTGTCGGAAGTTGAACCAATGAGTGAAGCATGGACTCCAACTGCGAATGGCAGATCTGCAAAAGCTAATTAGAACTATGATTCCTGGACACAAGAGAACACGTGGTACACAAACAGTAGTCGTGCTCCTCACGAAAGGAAGTCCATCGTCATCCCCATGCTGATCAGGGTGGTGTTTGGCAGTAAAAATGGCCGCGGAAGGCCGTCTCGGGTCTTGACACCCGACGGTTGGACCCATGATGACTAAAGGAACAGTAATTATGTAAGCGAATGTTTTAGTATAGGTCTGGTTCTTGACCTCCGTACGCATGTTGGTCAGGTCCTCCCATTCCTGGTATGGTTCCTCTGGACGGGCGAGATGCGCCGGAAGACGATATCTCTGCGGCATGTAACCCCATGGACGCGACTGTAGATCAGGATCCTGTCGGAGTGTCCACCTCGAAAGTTGATGACTTGGGTGGCCCCAGTCTAGAGCATCGTTGTCGCAATAATAACGATAAGTTGCGGCCTCTCGAGTGGTGGATTCAGTCATGGAGGCAAGATTTCTCAACAGATCTCGTGCTCATTGTTAACATTATGTCAGACCATTCATCAAAGAATACTCACCGCTGATCTGCCGGACACGCTGTTGGTCCCCAGAGTACGGACTATTTTTGTCTGTTTTAAAGATCATCTGAAACACAGTCGGAGTGTATGTGTCCGTCCCACTCATTAATCGATTGTACGCGCTGGTTGCCAGCTGCTGGGCACCCTGAAGGGCGACTCTAAAATCCGCAAAGAAGCGAGAATCACAAGATAGATCGACCCAGTAAAGTTGTGCAGCAATTAAAGGTAGGAAGACAAGTAGTAAAAGGATCGCATAATTTCTCATGACAGGAAAGTGTGCCAAGTAAGAAGAAACGCATGTTAGCAGTCACTCGATAAAGCCAAAGAGGAAATGACAACAAAGATAACACTATTGCAGGAGAAGAATCATCCTGAATGACCGTAACACAGGCTGTGGATGGCACATCCTCCTCGCCTCATTTTCGGGTATTTGAACGAGAGGCATTTCCGGCAACCAATAACAAGAACAACAATAAGAATGAAAAGAAAAGCGTCGCAAACAACCTTAGTGCCACATGCACAGTGCATGAGCCTTGTCCGAAGAAGAGGAGGCAAAGTCCGAAAAGCATCTTGGTGTGAGGCTTGTCACAACGGCGGGCGGCGGGGTTGGCATTCTGAAAATGGTCGAGCCGACCCATGTCGTTCGCAACCTTTGTGGCCCAGCGAATGGTGATAGCGCTGCTGTCGACCACGATGTATTCGTTATTGCAGACCAGCTCTTGGATGTGGCTCCAGAATTTGTTCAGGGTCACAATAGAAAAAGCACAATGATCTATCACAGTCTTACTCTTGGTCCGTATGTAGGTATAGTCTAAACCCCTTGTGAAGAACGACATTGTCTTTGAAACGCCCAGTCTTCATCATTAGTGCCCGGTTTCAGCATAAACCTCGAAGCTCATTGCCTGTCCGGGAAGCCCAAGTTAACGCCAAATGGCGGGTAGATGTATCTGTGAATGCCGTTTTCGCACACTGCTGCAAGCTCTTCCATATCCGTAGCGTCAAGATCCACCGTTTCGAGATTCTCCTCAATCCTCGAAGGCGTTATGGACTTTGGCAAGACGGAACTTCCTCTCGCAATATGATAGCTTATCAGGACACATCCTGGCGTGACACCTTTCTTGTGGGCAACCTTGATGACATGTTCGTCTTGAAAGAGAGGACTACCCGTACTGCCGAGCGGACTATAAGCCGTAATGTGGATTCCTTTCTCTTTGCAAAAATCCACGATGTCCTGTTGAGGCAAAAATGGGTGGTTCTCGATCTGGTTCACGGCCGGCGTAATTTCGGCGTGTGGAAGAAGCTCCTCTAGGAACTTCTTGCTGTGGTTGGCGAGACCGATGGCTTTGACCTTGCCCGTCTTCATTAGCTTCTCCATTTCCTTCCATGTTTGGATGTATGTCCAGTTGTGATCCAGGTCCCTTGATCCGTCTGGGAGTTTCGGAAATTTCTCGTCATTGCCATCTTTATTCATCGGCACAGGCCAGTGCATGAGATACAGGTCAACATAATCGAGACCAAGGGCTTTCAAACTTTTGTCTAGACACTCCTCGGTTCGGGAATGATAGGTACACCATAGCTTCGTCGTGATAAACAAGTCTTGGCGTTTAACGCCGGATTCGAAGGCCTCGGCAAGGCCTGCACCTACTTCATTTTCGTTTCCATAGACGTAAGCACAATCGACGTGCCGGTACCCTGATTTGAGTGCATGGGCGACGGCTCTGGTGACTTCGCCTTGACGGGACTGCCAAGTTCCTGAAAAGCTGTTAGCATGGCTCAGATTTCAGAATATACCGATTGGGGTCAGGCAGAGAGCGATGACGACTGGGTGATGCACTGGTTGACTACCCACCCAGTCCAATTGCGGGGATCGAGGCCCCCGTATTCAGCTTCAGCATCACATCCGCCATGTCAATGCAAGTCCAATAGTCAAAGTGCCAATGGGAGTATTAACAGATGAGAGCACGTCGGCGGCGTGGAGATCCTGTCGGAATCAGCGTGATCATCATTCTCAAAATAAGAAACCTGCCTCAAACCTGCCTCGAAACAACCTCCTAAGCAGTGACCCCACGTCTGCACCCTTTGTCATCACGGGAGAAGGGGCTTCATGCACCCAACTCATGCCCCGAATTGGATAGAATCGGGCACCGTTTCCCCGATGAAGCGGAATGTGGCGCGAGTCATGGCGGTCTGGCATGCCCCGCGCTCATGACTGGCGGGCATAGGCCTTTTCTGCATCGTAGCACTGGAAAAAATATTTGACTAGGTACCTAAGGCAGCTAGGATAGGCGCTTCGTGTTACTTCGTAAAGATTCAGGAACGACGTTTTGACAAGCTTGTCAGCACGGAGACCATTCAGACACCGCGTCGATACCTACCTTACCTGATATTGGCTGATCCGCTTCCAATTCCGCCCAGGGACGAAGGATCGTGCATACGGCCTCATAAGGCTGAGATCATCCGTCTGACCAGCGGCATTGAACTTCATTTTCGTCGGATCCTTTGAACTATGTTGTGTAACTCTACATGGAAGCTTGTGAGCATTCTTCGGGATGCTCCTTCCTGACTAGCTTTTTGAAGATTTTGATTTCAGAGCAACATGAAACGGTTGGCTCTTGCCAGCATTAAAGATATTCTATAAAGGTATCTCGAAACTTTTTTGGAATGCATTCGCACCCAGACTTCAGTCGTTAAACACGTGCCACTTTGTGTCACCGCGCCTCCCCCCTTGTCGGCTGAGAATCTGTTTAGATGATGTACAAGACTTTGAGAACACACACGGACCGCAACCAAGAGATGGAGGACAAGGAAAAGCGAGCGCTCTGCGGATTCCGAGCCTCTGAATCTCTGGATGCTTGAACAGCCTCATGGTTTCACCATTTAATGATCTGTTGCGGAAAGAACTCGTCGATAAGCTTGAGATAGTATGGCTTGAGCTCTTCCACTCTTGGGATGTCGTCGCTTTTGCTATAAAGGTCGTACGGATTGAAAGCGCGGACGGCTTCCAGCATCTTCTCATCATGCTCATCCATCAGCTCCATGTACGCTCCGGCGGAATGCCAAGGATAGAATGAATGGTATCTGATCATGGCGAGGGATTCCTCCGGCAAGGTGGACTGGTCTTTGACGATATGGTATAGGTACTCGTCATGACCCCACGAAAGCATGACATTTTCCATGCCACACCCTTTGTTATATATGCCATACTTGGTGCTGTAGATGCTGTCTCTGTAGTCAGGGTTGTCGATGAAGCTCTTGGAACCGTAAATAATACGGTCATCGAAGGCGCAGCCGACCGGAAAGGTGTCACCAACAACATCCCACTGGCCCTGCGCATCAAAGAAGAAGAGAAGCTTGCCGAGATCATGAATGAGTCCTGTAAGCTGCATCCACCTCGGCTTGCCGTCTCGGCGAATAGCTTCAGCAGATTGAAGGAGATGCTCGATCTGGGAAAGAGAGGTGTCAGGATCCGACTCGTCGACCAAGGTGTTCAGCTTCTCGATGGCCTCCCAGATAGTCATCTCTGCACGAGTCTTCGCATAGAACGCATTGCGGGCTTTCAGGTTGTAGGCCACTGTCTGCTTCGTATGCTGTTCTTGATAGAAGTCTTTCACCCGGTCGCAAGCATCGTCGTACTGGCGAAATTTGGACTTGTCCTTGTCGGCATCGAACTCGGACTTGTCGTACAGAGTTTTCTCACGCGCAGGCAACTCCTTGAATTTGACGTTGACGTCGTCGATTTTGTCCGAAAGTACTTCCAGTGCTAGACCATCTCGATCGGCGTTAAACACCGGCTGATCGATCACCTTCCCGACCATCGTGATCGTGTACACACGTGGATGGCGCGGTGCCTGATCAGATTGGCCAGTGAAAGGACAAAGGGAACGAGTTGTGCAACGGTGAAGATGGTCCGGGAACGCAGTCGGGCGAAGAGGTCGGGAGATGAGGAATCATGTCAATTGATGCCAAGCGACGACGGGACAGCGAGGTGCTTGCCCGGCGAAAAGGATCTGATTACTGCTGGAGAAGGTTCGGCGACGGAGGGGACATACTGGGAACATATCAAGCAGGCGCGACCCATAGCAGCAGGATCCTTTTGGTCGCACGCACCTGAATTAAGCGCAGGAGGGCGGAATGGGCCACTCATGGCCAGCATGACGTGAGTGAAATCGCCGGTGCTTTACGTCTACCTTAGGTGCAGCCTCGGCATGAGCGCGAGCGTCGACAGCTCCCGTGTCAGGGTCAGTGGTGGTGAAGCCTTATCAGCTTCGCACGGGAGGTGTTCTGGACGACCTGCCCGGCAGTGTCTAAGGTCCCGGCATGGATCATCTTCCGACCCCGAGGCCAGCGCTCCACACTCGCGTGTCAGCGCATTGCGTAAGAATCCTCCCGCCCGTGCTCCCATCTTTTCGCTTGAGCCGCGGCGTTTCGTGAGAGTTGGGATCCCGGACCCATGCCGAACAGCACGCACACATTGAGCGGGATGCAGCTCACGGTCGCAATATGGGTGGCTCGGGGATGGCGGATTTGAGGAGTAGTCTGTGTCACCGGCCGCAAATTCCTGGCATTTTTCTAAGTGCCTGCTGAGACGCGTGGGCGAAGTGCTTTGTGAGGCAGGGCAAGGCAAGGTCTACGACGGTGGTGAGGTGGAAAGCTGGACCCGGCTGCGTCGAAGGTTTGTTATTGCCAGGGGGGGAGGGATCATTAATAGCTGCCCTCCCGCCTCGCCAAGGCGCATCAACGTTCGCCGCGGAGCCGCCGTGTTACTCCCGTTCGACCTCTGCGCGGGAAAAAAAACTCTATTTGCCGCACGCGTTGAACCTTCTTCTACACCTTTATCTCCAAGCACCTGGTTGACAGCATCTGCGCCCGCCATCTAGGATCAGATCAGAACCGTCCTGCAACCGTCCTCCGACGAACGTGCGGATCCAACCCCGGGCACTAGCCAGGAATTCGGCAACGGACGATCGGGCTCCTTTAACCCGTTCAGCACTTAACACTGAGAATGATGCTACTAGAGCTGACAACTGCTCAAGAGCTGCCGGAAAGCCGCGTAGATGCAGCCACTCAGCACTGAGAACCAACCAGACGCCTTCTTGAGCGGTCCGAGCCATGACACTTGTTGCATGCCATTCATGCCATGCCGCTACCTGACAGCGAACAACCTGGAGGACCTGCCATGGCCTCCCGCAGTAGCAGCCACGCCGACCCTAAAGGGGGACTGCCGCCATGAACTTGTGTTTGCTGAGAATCGTCCAACGAGGTGATCTTTGCCGACGTCCTGATGTTGATGCTGACCAAGGCTCCAAACCTGTCCTGGCACATTTGTATGAGCCAACGGCGGCTTCCAAAATCGATGCTAGCACCCACTCGAGGCTCCCTTGTCCATGTCAGTTTGAGCCACTATCCTCTCGCTTGTTCCAAAATCGGCTGCGGTCGTGCTTCCAGCTCGAGCGCGTCAACTGAACGGAAACATGCGGCGGCCATCACCCGGTCAGTTACTCTAGGCTACATTCTGAAGAGTGAAACGAAGAGTTGGCAGTTTGACCATGCTCAAAGACATTTCACTTCGTCAACACGTCCATTGAATGCCACAATTCATTTGACCTTTGAATCGCTTTCTCCCTCTCAATACTGTCAGATGGCTCTGGAGCAAGCAGAGGGCCGGCCTGGGTGCCTCGATACTCTACACAACATCAATGAAAATGAGATTGGGGCTATAAGATTCTGCAGACTATTTTGTCACATACCACTTCCCTGACGAGTTCCACTCTGTGCCGCAACGTCCTTAGTGGCCCTACATACTTCTTGGTTAGGGCCGAAGTCTCCCCCTGCGATAGTTCGCCACCTCGATACCTTGCTTTGTATGAAAAGTCGGTGAAATGAAATAAGATGAGCATACTATCGACGTTCAAGGGCCGAAGACGCATGCTAGCGCATGGTGTTGGTTCAAAAACAAGAGCCGGGCGTGCAGTTCTTCGCTGAACGAGCGGGTTTATGCAAGTCTGCCTGAACATACCTGGCCAGTTGACGAGTGGGTAGAGCAAGCGGTGGCAACACTCGTCTGGTATGGTCTTTCTCTCCCCCTCCTCGTGGTGATGTTTCGACCAAAGGGAGCCTATGAGACGCAAAACTCCTGCGTCACAGGTGATTGTGGTTTGCCGTAGTTTTTCCGAGATCTTGATCCATGCAAGTTCAGGTCGCAAGCACGGCAAGCTCCCTGTATTCCGTTCTTCGGTTCGTACCTGGTTGACGTTGCACAAGAGACGTTCTGGAAAAACAGAATCCTTCCGCTCCGCTCCGATCACGCATTGTAAATGTTATTGACATTTTGTGGACAGACATTCACTGGTTGGAAGGTGCCATCAAGTCTTTTGGGAGAGCTGCGAGTATCCGAAAGATGTCGTCGGTGGCACAGGGTGCGTTCCCCCTCCATAGGCTGCTAAAGGTTACCACATCTCTGGGGCCCCTTATGCCGCCGGAACAGCATCCACGCGTCCACCACTTTGACCGATTGGGCATGCCAACGTCTGTCGGTGACAGTGACCTGCAGCAGGGCTCATTTAGCTCCTTCTCCACCGCCGCACATTGCATGATCTCGCGAAACAGAATGATCGGCAACTTAGTCTTGGATTTCTGTTCACTAATTGTTTGTTGAAAAATGATACAGCGGCTCCTGAGGGGCTTATTTAAATCGCAACTGGCATACATTGTCGCACCCAACGCTCATTGATATTTTCAAACTTTCAGCTCAACTGTCTGCTGAAAACAATATCTTATCGGTGTCACTTTTCTTCTTGTGTTAGCGCAGTTTCTGCACCACGTGAGCTTGTATTGCATGATACCAATCCCTTCCCTTTGTTGACTCTTTACTTACTATATTTCTTCATTCACCGTCTTTTGCGAATGGCGTCACCGACACTTAAGGTTGGCATAGCCGGCCTAGGGAGGATGGGGTCAGGACACCGTCACACAATCTTAGGCCCAAATATTAACTAATTTGTCAGGAAGCGCCATGCCCACCATTTCAAGGATTTGACACCACGTGCAGAGCTTGTGGCTGCCAGCTCCCCAGACGAAAATGAGTTGAGATGGGCTACCAAGGCTCTGTTCGGCGTCAAGCTATACCAAGAATTTGATGAAATGCTCAACCATGAGGGCCTCCAAGCCGTTGTGATTGCAAGTGCTACTTTAGTGCATGCTGAGCAAGCTATCAAAGCCATCAACAGAGGCTTACACGTTCTTTGCGAGAAACCACTATCCACCAGTATTGAAGTGGTAAGCGAGGAATCCTGTTCATGGACTTCAAATCTCTCCTAATAGACGGTAGTCCCAGTCGGTTGTCGATGCATACAAAGCCTCTCTCCGAAAACATCCAAAACAAAAAGTTCTTTGTGGCTTCTCCCGCCGCTTCGACGCGTCCTACCGCGATGCCCATGCACGAGCAACCTCTGGCGCTATCGGGCGCCCCTCGGTCTTCCGCTCCCAGACCTGCGACAAGCTCGACCCCTCGGGCTTCTTCGTCGCCTACAGCAAAGTTAGCGGCGGCATCTTCGTCGACTGCAGCATCCACGACATCGACCTCGCTCTCTGGTTCTTTGGGGAGGACTCCATCGTCAAGAGCGTCTCCGCCGTTGGCAACATCGCGATCCAGCCTGAGCTGCAGAAGTTCAGCGACCGTGACAATGCCCTCGGCATCGTCGAGTTCTACGGCGGCAAGATTGCGCAGCTGTTCTGCTCGCGGATGATGGCCGCGGGACAGGAGGACACCACGGAGGTCACCGGCACGGAGGGCAAAGTGACGGTCAACGCGCAGCCCCGGGCAAACTACGTGGAGATCCACGAGACGACGGGGATCAGGCGGGAGATCCCGCTGGATTTCTACGGGAGGTTCCGCGACGCGTTTGTCACGGAGGCGAATGAGTTTACCGCGTGCTGTCTGGACAATTTGCCGGTTCCAATGAGGCTGGAGGGGGCGGTGAATGCGGTGAAGATCGGATGTGCTCTGCAGGAAGCGCTCATCACGGGGGAGAAGATCGAGTTCGATGAGATTGGGAGGAGGGTTATGAGGCCGGAGGTAAAGGCCAAACTCTAGACGGGAAATGGTGGTCTGCGGGCGGAGCCTGGCACGGAAACTATGTTACACGGGAACGTGGAGCGGGAGCCCACAAAGCGAGATATTTCTTGGCAGAAAATTAAAAACAAAATAGAGCGGAAAGTGTGTGACTTTTTGCTGGACGATCAGCCGCTGATAATCCTGCTAAATCTTGCGGCGTATGGCTATTTTTCGAAATGGCTTGTATGCCTGCTTTGACTCGCTGAATCTGGTGGTGAGTTAGAGGAATCCAGTCATTAATCTGGAAAGAGCTGCGTAGTGACATTGGAAAGGCTATTTGACACCCATAACACCAAGCCAGGCTGTCATATGATCTCCCTTTTATTGCCGCCTTCTAGTCTTGCGTACCGCAATCTCAGCCATCGCCATTCAAAATCATGTCGTCAATCCCCCCTCCAACTCTCCTCGCGAAACCTTTTCACGCCCCATCCCCCCAAATCCCCACAACCCCCATCAAAAACCCCAGCCCGGCCACCCCCGTCCTAACCCCTTGAACCCACCTCTCCCTCCCCATCTCCCTCTCCACACTCTCCCCATTCACCTCCTCCCCCTCCCTCCCTTTCCCCTTCCCACTACTACTCCTCCCCTGCACCTCCGGCCACCTCTTCCACCCGTTGAACCAAAACTCGACCCCCTGGCCCCCGACAAAGCTGACCAGCGCCGTGTACAGTAGGTACGGATGCCTGTTGCGCGGGCCGGCGCAGAAGAAGGCCGCCAAGAGGGAGAGCGAGGATAAAGAGGCGAGGGAGAGGACGTGGCGGGTCGTGGACTGCTGGAGGGCGAGAAGGGTGCGGTGCGCGTGCGGGGCGGTGGGGAGGAGGGCGAGGGTTGGGAGGGTGAGGGTGGATGTCGTGTAGGATATTCCCTGGGGGAGAGATGGGAGGTTAGTGGGGAAGTTGGGTGGAGGCGGGGAAGGGGAGGGCGAACGGTCAAGAGGCCGAGAGACACGGTGCCGACGAATTTGAGGGTCGACATCGGGCAGGGCATTGTGGGGGGTTGAGGCTTGACAAGCCGACTGGGGGAAAGGGTTGTTGATGTTGCGGCAGAGGCGTAAAATTGTCCCAATAAACGCTGAGTGCGGGTCGTCTGATGGGAATCGAAGCTTCGTGAGATGGGGGATGCAATGTGTAAAGCTAAGTTGCGCCTCAGGTACAGATGGGCAGAGATAGTGGCGGTCGGTTTGCTTGCCGCCAATCATTGAGAACAGTGTCTCGGAGGCCCTGGACGCTTGGCGCTATCGTCATCCCGGTATTGAAACCGTATTGCTGGTAGAAGTTTTACAACTTCTATACAAAAGGAAGCCGAGGTCTTATGCGCGTATCTAATCCGCCTGTAGGCGTTAGACGTACAGCTCGTAGATCAACAGAACCTGGTGGGAGTTGCATGGAGGATTCAAGACCTTGATTACTTGATTCGCACTGTGGTTCATGACGGCTGTTCAACAGCTTACTTGTCCCTTGCCTCGGCTACTTTCTCGACCAAGCTTCGTTCAAAAGGGAGGATTCTATCGAGCGTCGAGAAGTCTAGTATCCCTTTCTAAAGGTTTTCATAGTACCCGTACCATATCTTCTTCTTTCTCAAAGATCCGTTCATCTTATACATTTGCTGCTTCAAGCACGAAGTCGCGAAGACAGCCTGCTATCTTCTCCCGACTTTTCTCGGCTTCCTCGGAAGCTACGATGGCGCCAGTCAACAAGAACGATTTCATAAGTGACGTGTGGAAAGATAGTCTATTCGGTATCCCAAGCTTCCAGACACTTCATTGAAGCCCTGTTCTTACACCCTGCCAGCTAACAAAGTCCTCTTCTGCACGGGCGGCAACGGGACTATCTGCAGTAATCAAGTTCGAGCATTCGTTTACCTCGGCGGTAACGCATGTATCTTGGGACGAAATGCCGAGAAGACAGAGTCTGTCGCGAAAGACATTGCGAGAGTCAGAGATGGAGCTAAGGTCCTAGGAATTGGCGGTGTCGATGTACGAAACGCGGAGAGCCTGGAGAAGGCGGCGAAGACGTGTGCGGAGCAGCTTGGAGGAATAGACTTCGCGATGTAAGTCTTCTATTCTTCCATACAGTCGTCCATATAATTTGAATGTTCGGTTCTGACAGACATCCAGCGCCGGCGCCGCCGGAAACTTCCTTGCGCCAATATCCCAGCTTTCCGCCAATGCCTTCAAAGCGGTCATAGACATTGACGTGCTCGGGTCGTACAACACCATGAAGGCCACCATGCCATATCTTGTGAAGTCGGCACAAAAGCACAAGTCAGATGGGAAGACTCGTAGGCCTCCCCCTGCCTTCCTAATCTGCCTCCCTCTTTAGCTAAATCGCATCAGCCCACCCATCTGGTACCGGCGGTCGTATAATTTTTGTATCTGCAACTTTCCACTATACCGGCGTTCCCCTTCAGTCCCATGTCTCCGCCGCCAAAGCTGGCGTTGACTCCCTCTCTGCGTCAGTCTCTCTTGAATATGGTCCTTACGGCGTGACGTCCAACGTTCTATCGCCAGGCCCTATTTCAGGGACCGAGGGTATGGAGCGTCTCTCCGCTTCAGGTGAAAGCGAAGGCACAAGACTACCCCTGCGACGATGGGGCAGGGTAAAGGAAGTGGCAGATGCGACAGTTTGGCTTTTTAGTGATGCAGCGAACTATGTCAATGGGTCGGTCGTGGTGGTGGACGGCGCAGCGTGGAGGGTGCCTTGGGGCAATCCAGGAGCGGCATTTCCGTATCCAGATTTCTTGCTGGACGAGAGTGTAGTGGAGGGTGTGAAGGGGATGAAAGGGGAGAAGAAGGGTGCGAAGTTGTGAGATGAACAACGTTCGGTACGTAGTTGACATTTCAAAGTCCTAAATTGGTCGGAATACCAAGACTTAAGGATATTGAAACGAGTCGATAGGCTGGGCTTATCACCAGGAAATACCATGTTAGAGAAAAAACACACAAGCATGCGTTCCAGCATCGGGACGATTGAGCGGTCGTTGCGGTGTTCATCATCGTGCTCTAAGGTGAATTACAAGTGTTAAGAATCGAAATGCCTCTATACGAATCTTAACCAAACGGCAATTAATTTCAGTCCATCATTTGCCTTGGTATCATGACAGTTCATCACTGGCTCCTTCCTCCAACAGCTGCACCTACCGTGACTCCCCTCCCCCGTAGCAAATCGCAGTGATGGGCGGAAATGCTTGGCAATTTGAAACCAAGGTAAATATCAAATCAGCTATGATCTCAACCTTCAACGTGGAACATATCAACATGGTCCCCTTTACACATAAAGACCAATCACTGCATGTCTGACAAGGCTCCAGAAGCGCCACAGAAACCCTCATCGCTCCAAATCGGGATGGCGCCTACACTCATGCTGCAGGAAGACAAGGCTATGCTTATCGTCGTTCAACAAGCGAAAATTTTCAAAATTTCTGCTATTGCGAGTCAATCCGGGGATCTGTTCACCTGCAGCAAGTCTTTGAATTTTTCTTGCGTTTTAGCAACTGCCGTGTCTTCATTGCCTGCGGAATTGCCATGTCCAGATCCGGTTCCATAGCGCCATCAACAGACACAAGCCGGCCCTACGCTGACTATGTTGAATCTCTTCACGGGGAATCACAGTTCTGGCTCGTCAATTTTCTTCGAAATGACGCTCCAGAAAGCAGATATAAATGACGCCGCACGGAAATTTATATCCTAGACAGTCTAGATGGAGCCATTACTAGCCAAGCCTCATATAAAGTCTTTCGGCATGACAAGGTGGATCCTCATTTTTTAGCGACCCTTACTAATCGACTACTAAATTCGAAGACAAGGCTTCTAATGTTGCAAAGTGACTATGTTGGCGATTTGAACAGAGCTTACATTGATGCAATCGGGTGGCATTTCAGGCTGAATCCACTTGTTTTGTGTGGACTTTTCGAAAATTGCTACTACCCTGATGGTGGATTGACCGGCTGGTCTAGATACCGACGACCTAGGTTCCCTGTCGCCCTTCTTTCGGAAAGGGTTTGTGTCAATGTTGTCACCGAAGATGTTAGCAATATGACAGCGACAGTTCTCGATGACAACGGACACGCAACAGGTACGGCCTACCGACCTTCACCTGGCGACTTCTAAAGGAGAATACTAATAAAGCTTCCATTAAGTCATCGTCTTCGGCCTTGATTGCTATGGCTTTGACCGTGTGAAAGCGCTGCGTACACATCTTGATGAGATTCAGTTTCCAAGAGACATGGTAGCCGCTGCGGACTGTCGTCCGTATGAGTTTTTACTCCCGTATATCAAGTCATCACAAAGACAAATTGCTCGCTTGGTTCGACAGAGTAGCTTCCCAGAACGACAGCAGAATGACAATCGATACATACAGGCGACTCAGTGGGAGGACATTCATAAGCACCACCGACATGTATTGCTAACAAAGAAGAGCATTCGCAATTACCTACAGTCAGACTCCGCAGAAGCTACACCAAAAGTCGTTGAAGTTCTGCGGGACTATGAACAACTAGCCGAGGAAGCTCACGAGAACTGTCAGCATATTTTGACTCTTTTCCAAAACCACAACAGTACGCGAACCATAACGGAAGCTCAGAAAAGTTTGGAGTCAGCCGACGCAGTGCGAAGGTAAGGAGGCCGTCATTGGGGCACCAAATTCCAATCAAAGCAATTATACTGAATCCAAAACTAGAATCACCATCGTGGGTATTGTTTTCCTCCCTCTAAGTTTTGCCACCTCCTTCTTCGGAATGAACTTTCGACAGCTCGGCGCCGGAACCCTGAATATCGGTTACTTCTTTCTGGTCGCCGCACTCTCGGCTTTAATTGCCTTTGCCTTAGCAGCGAGTATTAAGCCATTAGAACAATTTTGGAATAATGCTCGGGATCGTTACAATAGAAGGGAGCGTGGTGGCTCATATGACCCTCAGTCAATAACTAAATCGACGGTAGTCTGGGCTTGGGTCTTTAGAAAGTCGTCTCTCGCACGCCATCTCGACGAAATATGGCGAACGGAGTGGCTGAATCAAAAAACAGCCAGGAACGGGGGAATAACCGAGTCTCATGGTTCCGCTTATTGGATTGTGTTTTGGCGGGTCGTGCGCTCTCTTTCACAGGATGGTTTGGCGAGGCTAAGAAGATTGTTGGCTAATTTCAGGCCACCACCTGCTCGACAAGAGGAGTCGGAACAGCATATATGAACTAACAAACAATCGAAAATTCAGGCCACAAATGGGTCGAAAGATGGACGGTTAAGAACCCGCTGGGCCAGGGTGGACGCAGGACTACCTTGCCTCCACTTCCGACTCTTGCAGCTTCCGCTGATAGCTCGCTCCACAATGGAAGATAGAGTGTGCCAATCAGAAAGCCTCGGAAGCGCCCTGCCGACCTCGCCCCAGTGCCAATCCAATCGGAGCCGTTAGAAAAGAGGAGCCAAGAGACTGGCAAGGGGTAGTCAGGACCTAGGCCATCAATGACAATTTTCTGGGTCAGGTATTTCGTTAATCTCTTTCCTATTTGATCTCATCTCTTTGGCATCTCTTAGCGCTCTTCAGAAGCGCAGCACATCCATGTGAATCTTCGATGAATTGCGCTTTAGCCTCCTAGCCAACCGACAAATCTCTTCCTTAGTTTTGAAAGCAATGGGGATAAAAGACAATCTAGAAGACAGGCTCATCAGCCAGTGGGATAAGAATCGGACCAGACACCGGCAGTCGATCAAAGAGTGTTGTGAAGCAAAAGGAATAGCACGATTTATATTAGAACCGTATTCCAGATCTACACTAGACAAGATAAGGACCACCGCTTGGAAAGAAACACTTCAGCACGGAAGCTTTCTCACCTTTATCCTCAACATCTGTCTCCCCAACGGACGCTGGGCTGCTCGAAACGTTCATCAACCCCGGGCCTGGATGTCCAATCATCAGAACAAACACCGCGACAACGATCATGCTAGACAAAAAGCGTTAGCAGCTTGTCACGAAAGGCGGAAGGCACACAACGATCGAAGGACTCTTACACTCCCTCCAGCCCAATAAATAGCCCCTCATCGTGAATCAACGGCCCTGAATACCCCTCGCTCAACTCGTCGATCCGATACGCACACCTTATCAGGATTAACAAGATTGCCAACCCAAGAAACCACACAAACACCTTGAAACTCCTCGGCAGCTCTTTGACCTCCGTCTCTCCCCTCTTCTTTGCCCTCCGGTACCGCACAGCATAGTCAAGACACAAGCCGATAAATACTGCAAGGGTAAAGACCTGAAATGAGAGACCCGCGATAGCCACGTCGACACCGGCCTGGCTACTACCGGAAGAAGATGAAGAGAGACCGCCGCCGGAGCCTTGGAGAACGAGGGAGATGATGTCGCAGGGGATGAAGAGGGCGTAGTAGCCGCGTAGGGGGATGCGGGACAGAGAGGGGTCAAGGGTTTGTACCCTGTTGACGATAATGAGCTGGGGGGTTAGAAGAGATGGGGAAGGGAAGGGTGACAGACATCTTCGAGAGCGTGAAGTATATGCCTGCAGAGAAGAATGCCGGGCCAAGGGTTATACAACCTAGCTCACAGGTCAGCCATCATCTCCTCCATCTTCCCAAGACGACAGGGCCACAGAAGACTGAGCGACCGTACAGATCTGCATCATAAACCCAGCAAAAGAGAACGGATTCCGATACAACAAGATCCGCCCCCCATACCCGACCATCTCCGTCACGCACCCAAGCACCATGCACGCCACAAACCACCACGTCCGCCAGCGCACGCCCTGGACGACGTGGACCAGCATAGCGAGCCCAAAGAGCGCGATGAAGCACGCATTCGCCGGAACCGAGGGCCGGTAGCGGTACACGCTCGAGGAGACCGGGCAGAGCGCGAGCGTGCAGTTCTCGTCGGGGCCGTAGGAGATGTAGCCGGGGGGAGGGGAAGACATGAACGAGGTCGAGGGAAAGGGTAAGTAAATCTTTGGGGAGCGGTATAGAAAGGCTTCGTGGACTTAAGATACTAGAAGTAATACAATAGAGAATCTACTGCTAGTGAGTGGGAGGCAGAGGTCGACAAAATAACATTGTCCAGGACCGCCCGCAGGTGCGTATGCTTAAAAAAATATAAAAAAGAAGAATCATGAAACCGAAAATGAAACAAGGTAGAGACACCCGCAAGGCAACAATCGAAGATACTTATCCCATCCCACCCATCCGCAACTACCTCAACAAGAAGAGCCTATCTAAGCCTCATCATGTCGTACCCGTATCCAACCGCCATCCTCGAACAGCGTAGCTTCCGCAGCGGTTAAAAGCAGAGGAAGAAGGCTTGGACGATAATGATGATGTCGACATCATCTTTCAATTTCGGCATAATTAACCGAAAACGGTTTAGAGGCGGTTGAGAGGTCCCATTTTTTTCTTGGGTGGCGTTTTTTTTTTTCTGCGCTTTGGGGCGCGGGTAGAACTATGCTTTCCGCTGAGGGGCATGAATCGCGGTGGGAAAATTGCTGTGCAAGGGTTTTGGGGGCGGAGAGGGATGTGCCTATCTAACTGATAAGATAAGATGTTGCGGAGGGGGTCCCCGGTGTGAGTTTCAAGTGTGCGGGTATTGGTTGATGTGTATTATGACAGGTCTTGGCTATGCTGCTCCTGGGCTTTGGGAGGATTTGTCGATGCTATGTTTGGACTGAGAGGGTTTTCATGAAGCTATTTCAATATGTAGGCCATGTCGTTCTATCCGGGGACGTAAAATTTTTAACGTGAAAAGCCTGGAGCAAATGTATAACAGCTGGTGAATATTCAAAGGTTATGAAATTTTGGATTATGTCTATATGTTTACCACATCGTCTGGAATGTAATACAAGCAGAGCAGTGGAACGCTAGTGCGTTGCAAGATAAGCTGACAAAATGTACCAAAATGAAGTGAAAAATCTCCCCTCTTCCGGCGTTGCGAAACACGCAAGAGGCGGAAGTTCGCTTATTGTGCAGGACTGACCACTTTCTGGCCGACGACCTGAGCCGAGCCATTCGCCAACGCCAGTTGCTGATTCTCACTGCAGCGTACCTCAATGGCATACAGGTCGCAGTCGAGAGGCGGCATGGATGGTAAGGGTTCGGTAACGTTGCGCACAATAGCTGGGCCGGAGGTGTGGTAGTCAGTATCGCAGGCCGCAACAGGCTTGGTGCCAGTAGCGACGTCTTTGTTAAACATGGCGCGGTGGAAAATGCGATAGATAGTTTCGGGCTGGCTAGACATGGCGGTGTGACCGGCCTGGAATACGCGGGAAAAGGAGAAGCCTGCAGCCTGGCGTACATAGCCGCCGGTGTAGCTAGCGTTCGTGACAAGGTCGGCGTACCCAGCTCTAGTGAAGGCATCGCCATTTGTCCAACGCGCAGACAAGCTAACGTTCTCTGCTCCTAGCCAGTTGCAGTCGTAGTCGCGATCGCCGAAGACCATGGCCACCTTTGCTCCGCGGTCCAGGATGTACTCGAGGTTGGAGACGTTGCTGCGCATCGCATCCCCTACCAAAGAAATGTACATCGTCGCCACCGAGTTGGAATTCGGTGTGTAGTTCAGTGGCACGCCAAGATCTTGCTGCACCCAGGCTTGGTTCAGAAAGCCGCCAGTACGGTAGTCTGGGAAGGGGTCAAGAATTTGGTGCGCCATGTCGAAGACGCTGCGTGTTTTCTAACGCACTTTAGTAATTTACTCGACCTTGTAAATTAAGACTACTTACGCCAACGCCAAAATTATTGTACGAACCCTGTACGTATCCAAAGCAAGCACCGAAGGCAGCGGCGCAGATCTGGTTCACGGTCTCATTTGTGCCTTGGAAGTCCGGATCACCAATAGCCGCTGCAGCATGACACTGGCTCGCAGCATCGTAGCAGCCATTTGGGCCTGTGACATTCTGTATGACTTGCTCATACACGTCCTCAGGATATGCTTTGAAGCCGTAGGTGTTACGTGTTGCCATCTCAGGATAATGTATTACCTCGAGGACTGGATCGATGCAACCATTCACAATGCCGAGGGTATCCATATTGAGCTCGTGGCCAAGGTTTTTGGAGTGACTATTCTTTTCTGCTTTTGCGTTGCGAACCAGCTCGTTTTGGCGCTCGAAGAGAGCAAAGGTCTGCGTAGAGTAAAATCCGCCCCAGCTATTGGCCCATATACTGATCTTGTTGTTCTTGGACTTGTGCTTCGGGAAGCTATGCACGTCAATACTCTTAGCAGAGAGGGCAGTTAAAGAGTTGAGCTTACTAGGCTGTCCAAGTCTGCATGAAATGCCACAAGGCACTTGCACCCCGAACAGATCCTGCTGTGACCTGCTTCGGATTTTGCGACGGTATGACCCCAACAAGGAACGTTTCGTTTGTAGGTGGGATGCCTTGAGAAAAATCTGCCGGCTCGTAATCATTGGTGAGCTGGTTAAGAGTACCATTGACCAGCGTATCATAGGAGAAGCCGGTTTGAACAGGCTGGTCGATATAGAGCATATTGACCTCATTGTTCCACGACCAATCATTCAGAGCTGTTGAATTATAGTCGTCGTTGATGTAGCAAGGTCCGCCTTGACCCATTGCACCGAACATTGATGACTCGCCAGGACCACCAGCAAGGTAGAGTGCGAGTGGCGCGGATTCTGGGTTCTTTCTTGCCTGCACATACCAGTAGAATGTGTTCATATCGAACTTTTCTCCGGTGAGAGAAGCTTTAAGGTGGACATAACCAGCGTAAGATTTCACACCCGGCGTTGTTTCGCAGATATGAGTCTGTTGCAACAGCATTAGCATCATGGATGGCGCTTATATGACGAGTCTGCAAAGCGAAAGCCGAAGAAGGGACCTACTTGTTTGTAAGATAGGGAAGAATCGTGGCCATCTTTAGTTGGTACCACAGTCACACCAGTAGGTCGAGGCGGGAACTGACATAAGCTTGGCACGGCCCATATAGCCGCCAATGTAGTAGACAGAATGGTCTTCATCGCAAAATTGTCCAACTGGTTTCAACGTATGTACTTTGAAAGTTGCACTTAAATGAGAATAGAGAGCAACGCAAGGACCTCGAAGTATGGGGATGGCAAACAAGACGGATGAAGCAAGGACGTAGTAGGTATTATATACTTAGTTACACATTCAGGGATATGGGAAAGAAGGCTGATGGATCTGCGTAAAGCAAACCCTTACTCTCAGAGGCTTCACACGACGAAGCATGGCAGCGATCTCGGACCAGACATCAGCGGCGGTAGGTAAATTGAGCTCTACTGAGGTACCAGGCAGATGCACACTGCGGCTCTTTCTCTGCGCGTACAGTGATATACGAGCGCCACATTGTTTCCTCCCCTGACTAGGGCATTAAGCTTAAGCTCTAAGAGTTAGACACACTTTGGACGACTTAGATGGGGTGTCTCTGAGCTTACCTGGCTCTGGTGTTTCCGCCCCTGAAATCGACCGTTTCGACTACCGATAAGGGAATAGCCGCGCCAAGGCCGCGTATAATTCTGCTAGCTTTTGCGAGGATGGTCAAAGCTTCTGTGGTCTGGAGGCAGTGCAAGCTGGTAAATGACGAATTTCTCCATTTAACAATAGAGAATTGTGATCTCTCAAGGTTACAATAGGCAGACTTGGACACTCTTCAAGCTGTCGGACGCGTTGCAGCTTCGTAGTGGGAATTCCACTGGTGTCGTAATAAGAGTTTGCGGTGATATTATGTGGTAGTCGTCGCGTTCCGTCGTCCATAGCCCCTTCACGAGCAGCGCCAATCCTTCTGCAAATACGGAAAGCTTCTTCTGACCTCAAGCATTTAAGTCAGACAATTGGTCAGCAGACACAGGGTTTTGTAGCAGGGATGCGTTGGGTCTTTGCATCTGATCTTCTCTCATCCCAGACTCAAGCTAGATTTCTTTTCAGGTTGCGTAATAAGGATGCTGGACCTTTCTCAAATCGCACAAATAGTCCAGTCGGTCTCCTCATGAAGGTGATCTGGATTAAGGTACCTGTTGAAAAGTGTGCCGAAAAGCAGAGACTGAGTCCATGTCAATCTTGTATGCCGACGTCAACCGCTGTCAACTATGGTTCAACCGCAACTCGCCCAAATGGGACCTCCTGTACGAGACCGAGCCTTACTCACTCAGTGCCACGAACAGCGCCCCTGATAGGCAGCCCTTTCATATTTATCGACACCATCACGTATCTCAACCACCTCATAATCTGGGAATATTCTTCAAGCATCAATCTGTCGCCCGGTTTGGGTGCTCTGAAAAAATGAGACTCTTGCTTGTGCTGCACGGGAAGAGCAATAATCTTCGCAGCAACGCCCATTGGGAAACAAATGATATAGCGACCTGAGAGTCCTTGCTCCGGCCTCAAAAACCACGTAATCGATCTGACAATAGACATCGCCGCCTCTTTTGCCAGAAGGAGATGGTTGGAGAGCATCGGTTGGCCTGTTTGATGGCTAACTTGTTGCTGCAACCAGAATGAGACACTGTGGACTAAAACACGACAAGCCCAATAGACGATGAGGCCGTGTGCTTCTACATAATCTTTGAATTCATAAACAACGTTGAGCGGAACGTCAGGTTGGGTGGACGGCACTTCTTTCCAGAACCCATGATCATGTTCAAACCAATCGCTCAAATCGTCTTCTAGTTTCTCACAGGTGTCACGTAATTTCGTAGCAAGGACAGTAGATTGAGTAGCATTGGCGACCTTGAGGATATTCATGCCTTCAAGTAGGCCCGGAATATGAACCATGAGATTCAGAAGACGTTGGAATGCGCTCGGGGATTTCTTCGTGAACGGTATTGTTCTCCAGTCCTCTTGTGCAAGGAAGGTAGTTTTCTGAAACTGAATTCCAGAAGTAATAACGCTAAGACGTAGACCTGTAAAAAGCTTATGCGCTGTTCCTTTAGTGAAAAAAGCAGGCCCGTACGCGTACATCATTTGGGCAACCGGCTGATTGTGCACTAGAAAATTGAGGGTGTCTGATTGAACTTCTCGTAGCTATGATAGTCAGTCTCTGCGGGAGACACCACATATTAAGCTCCTCTCTTACCTCATACAAGCTTAGCAAACAACACGTGGTTAGTGCAACATCAGCACGCATGTGGGTTGGATCTGACAACAGCTTGCGGAGACCACGTAGTGCACGTCCATATCTTGCCATGCTCTCCTTTGTCATTTCTGGACTGTTGAGATTCTCTGCCACATGGGAACAGCTAAGCGCCATGTAGATATCTTGTAGGCAAGATGATGCTGTACGCTGCAAAGGCGTTGACTGGCACAAATTGACCACGGTCTGAGCGTTCTCAAATTTCGAGGTTTTCAGCTGAGCATTCGCATGAAACAATTGCAAAAATTTGTCGCTGATTCCAAGCTCGTTTGCCGACGCTATCAAAGAAATAGCACTGGTGAGCTCCGGAAATGAATTGGGGGCATCACGTCCTGACTGGTCTTTTGTACTCTTTGCTGGAGGTTTTTGAAATGCAACGAATTCAGCGTGGCTGCGATACTCGCATTGAATGCCTGTTCGAGTACACTGAGTGCATTTCGGCAGCTTCCTATCACACTATATGATAGAGATTAGCTGTACGAAATGTATGAAAGGGAGCTTGCTTACTCCTTTCTTCCTTCGAAGGCATGCTACACAGGCTTTGGATCTCCCAGGCCTTCCTACCATGGCGATACACTAGTTCTTATGTACAGGGTCGAGCTTGACATCGGCGAATGTGAAGGCCATCCAAGTCGTGCCTAGAGTCATCGAATAACATGTTTTGCATGCAAGCGATGATGATCTTTAAACGGTAGCAGCATACATTCAGTTGCGCCGTACGCTTTTGTTTCTGGTAATGTTGCGCCTGGACTCTCAGAATACGGGTTATTTTGCCCGATCAGATACTTAAATGAAGCGCGATGGCATCAACGGAATGATGCTAGACGTGGCATATAGTGAGAGACGTGCATCTCTGATACACTGTCCTATACAAGAGCAATCAGACTGGGAGGATAAGCCTTGTGGAAAGGAAAGCCGGGTAGTCAAAGACATTACGTACCCACTCGTGCCACTGTCCCTCCCGTTCGGTTCGCGCGTCGAATCCACAAGGGTCAAAGCGGCTTTTGCCGCTAGCTCATAGATCATGAACGTGCCATTGGCACAGCGAAACAAGTCAACGGCTGTCCAAGGCAGATCCAGAAGGTCTTGAAGGTCCAAATGCCTTCCTTCTTCCGAGGTGCTTCTAAGGGAAAGCCGGAGCAAATGACCGCCCGTGGTTTGCAAAGTTAAAGACCTTAGTGGCTCTCGGCACAACGGTCTTGCAGCCATCGGGCTGTTTCTTCCCTGCCCCAGCGAAGGACTTTGGCTACAGCTACCTAACTCTATGTGCTACATCTTCCCCGCCTTCTTCCATTTGGTGGTTGTGTAATTGAGGCTTCCCCCGGGAATGCCATGACTTAGCTAGCCTCCAGCCTTTCTACACAGCCTCGTCGATACACGCTCGTAGACCTCACCGAGAGCTGCCCACCCTTCATTCCTCTTTAACTAAACGACTCTCCCACAATCTCCTCCCCTTCTTCCTCTCTCCTCTTATACTACGAAATGTCCCAAGAAGCCGCCACAGCCCTCACAAGCGCCATCCAATCCGCCAGTCTCAACCGCGCGCCCTCCCCTTCCCACGACCTCAATCCTCCCACCGCCGCAACCAACGTCCAAGTAGCCCATCCCCCACCATCCCCCACCGCCTCCCTCTCTTCCTCTGTCCTCGATCACCCTATCGCCCAACCACGACCCCGCCGCGCCAACATCCCTCCGCTCCCCGATTTCCGCTTCGAACAGTCCTATCTCGCCTCCCTGAAAAACGCCGACTCGGCATACAAGGTCGCTCAGATCACAATCCGGGACCAAATCGTACTGCCGCTGCTACAGGGGACGCTGTACAGCCTAGCGCTGCACGGATGGAGGTACTGGAACCGAGGGGTGAAATTCCGCGGAGAGGGGATTGGGGCCAGAGTGAGGAAGTGGTGGTGGAGCGTGAACAATTGGGAGGTTCCGAGCGGGCAAGTCTCCATTATAAGAGATGAAAAGTTTGCGGAGAGGGTCGAGGATGTAAGGTCCTCTAGGAGAGGTTGGGAGAACATGAAGATTGGCT
This sequence comes from Pyrenula aspistea, assembly GCA_021030945.1. Classification (NCBI taxonomy): domain Eukaryota; kingdom Fungi; phylum Ascomycota; class Eurotiomycetes; order Pyrenulales; family Pyrenulaceae; genus Pyrenula; species Pyrenula aspistea. Next base: position 27,515 of record JAGFML010000148.1, read on the forward strand.
GACTTGTCGTGATTTTTCTAGTTCTATATCGAGCAATTCGGCAGTGCGGTTGGGGATTGAGAAATGGGACGAAACGGCAATGATATCACACAGAGACAAGACATCGATACGATTGCACTGGCCAAATGCTGAATGAAGAGACCAGCCTGCAATGCACTACGGGAGGTGCAATCAGTGGAAAGAGACATTGGCGTGAGAGCACTGATATCTACATTGTGGATATAGGGCTCTACTAGATATCGAGGGAGACGCTGGCTAGGGTATTGTACGGGATGGGTTTTAGCTAGAAGGTCATGAGCGAGTCGACGGGTGTCATTATCTAGCTCTATCTAGCCCTCTTGGAGGTAGCAGGAAAGAAAGCTCGCAGAGCTCAGCATCTATCATCTCGACGGGTACCGCCCGGGTCTAAAGTTCATACAATCGCCACGCTGAACAACAAATCTGAACACCATCACCTTTTTTCTATGCTATAGAAGATAGATCAAACGTCTTTAAGAAGTCCCAGACATTTGCCATACAGGGCCCGCTGAGACCACTGATGGAGGAGGTATTGTTTCGAACGAAGGCGGTCCAGGTTGCTTGACTGGGTATGAGGCTGTCGAGACACCCTCAGGTCTGGCCTGTATGCCATGTTGCCCATGTGATATCCCGTTCATGCCCTGATGGATGTTGCTCTCAGGTATTTGAGTTGGCGCGCTACTATAGACACTATTTTCTGTCAAGGACACTTGTTTCGGAGGAGGGAAGTTGGTTGGAGATGGCTCGCTTTCCTTCCAAACACCATTCGGCCGCTGTTCAAAGGGCCGAGCGGCTTTCCGGTAGGGTAACTTCACGATCAGACTTCTTGGGTCCGACATATCTTCGTCTTCAAGTTCAGACTCGTCTAGCTCATCTTCTTCATCTTCATCATCGCCTTCAAAGTCGTTGGCATCGTCGTCGTCTGACTTCTCCCAAGGATGTCCAGACTCGGGAGTCTCTGGTTCGTCTCCCATAGATTCGTCGGAGTCATATTCAACTCGCTGGCGTAGCCCACCACGAATACCACTCGACCCGCTCTGACGTGTGCTTCTGGCTGGCCGCCCGTTCGCTAGGTGGCCGTCGGTTTCACCAGCTCTCCCGCTGCTGTCAACCATGATCGATTCACCATAGTTCCCAGCATATTTTGAGCGGACGTGGCGGCCACTAGCAGTCACTGTAGGTTGTACTTCTGCTGGTGTTGAAACGCCTGACTGTCGATCCGATCTTCGAGTTGAAACGACATCAGAGGTGTCTGCTTCGTCGTCTGAGTAAGTGTACTTCATCCTCTTGCCCCGAGTTCTGCCTTCGTATAATGAAAAGCCAGGTTCGGGTCTGGCAAAGGCGGCTTTTCGAGCTTGCCTATAGTCTCGTCGCCTCCGTTTCTGAGGAAGGTATCAGTACCATAGCTATTGATAGTGACCAGTATAAACTCACCTCTTCTCCAGCTTCGAAGCGAGGCAGCGCCGACCGTATCCTGTCTCTTAGAGTCCTGGCGTGAGGCGTGTTTTCTTCATCAAGCTTGTCGGCAATTGCTTTAATCTCTTCAATAGTACCCGCGACACTCCACCAAGTGTTAGTCTTTGCATTGATGCCACTGTTCTCACGGTAAAGCCGGAAATGGGTATCATCTTGACCTTCGATAAGCCAGTATCTTCTCTTGTATCCATCACGACCCCATGATTGGATCGAGAGAGGCTGGTTCTTGTCGTCTTCGTGTCTCGCTTGCTTGTAGGAATCCTTGATGATTGCTTGCACAGCATCAGAGGAGGCGAGAGCCCACAGGATAAGAGTTTTCAGGAAAGACAGCTAGGCCGAGAAGTCAGTGAAAGGCTCTTTGTATCCAAACTACACTGGAAAGTACCCGTTGTTCAGCAGTAAGAGAGTTGAACGTGCCACCACTGCGAAATAGACTCGCGCCTTGGAAGGACGGTGGCCATTGTCCGGAATGCGTCTGTATCGCTTCCTCAAGCGCTTTTCCATAATGGCCCTTTCTAGCAACAGATCGTAATTAGCACATGAAGCCGGTGGTAGAGTGGGTGGGATGTACTCAATGTCTTTCTTGCGGTTGAGGACTAGACCAAGCAACGCGCACAGCAGTCTCTCCACCCCTTCCGAAGGTACAGGATCCGAGACTCCTCGTTCTATGTCCTGAGGTCCGTAATGAGGTAACGACTTTGGAAAGGCCAGATTAAAGCGCGATCGAAACATGACGATGAACTAGGACACGCTCCATTAGACGCGACAGGAGAATGCTCAATTGGGCACGGAAATACTTACTGCAATGTCAGGATTGTCTTGGAAGCCATATTCATGTGGTGGGGAGGGAGCGCGCTTCGGCGGAGGCGGTGACGAGGTTTCCTTCATGCCTTGTGGCTTCGGAGCGGGCTTGAAATACCGGTCAAGTCCAGTGGGTTTGTTGGCGTTGAGCTTCACCGCCTCGTCTTCCGATGAGGGCGGGGAAGAAAGGGAGGACGAGTCCGACATGGCTGCTTGAGGCGTGTTAGTGAAGGGCGGCAGTAGAGGAAAGTGGGATTGTGGAATTTGCTCACCAAGGTCGTGGTTGGGAGGCTCTAAGAATTACGAGAAGCGCGCGGGCGTGTCATGGGTCCGGAAGTACTTGCCAAGAGCGACTATGCGCGACAGGGATTTTATTGGGTGAAAGCCTGAGCGGAAAGTCGGAGATGTGCCCAGCATGCTTTTCAGGCGCATAAGAGTGACAGGCGAATCATTATGGTCGCGTGGAGAGGCACCATGATTTGATTGAGCAACGATCTAGTCTGCGTATGTAGATAATAGAGCGCCATTAGACCTGTCCAAGGGTCGCATTGCGCACATAGGAAGAGTCATAAAGGATATGGCATGAGGGAGAAGACCAATGATATTCACATTCAACTTCTAGAACTTGCTAAGTATCCTCTATCCAGAGGTGGCCGGAAAGACAAACATTCATAGGATAACAGGTAGCATGGCAGGAGGAGCCTTGCGTTATGCCAGGGGCCCAGGCAAGCGGGAGAGGCGTAGAAGCAGACAAACATGAAATAGCCTCCAAGTGACATATACAATCGTTGAAAAAATATTTTCGATTATTTGAAAAGTGTAGCAAGCTCGAGTTCTCAGAAATAATGCCGCCACCATCTTGAGGTCTCATGTTGGCCACGAGAGCAGAAGCAGCCAACCCGTTTCAAGGTCCGATTAGACGCTTCGGGATGTTATGAACAACGAAATTTAAGCTTCGTTTTGTCATTTCCATTAAACGAGTCCAAATCCTTTGCAGACAAATTGACAAACAATAAGAAGTGATAAAGGTGGAAAATTAACTACTAAAACGCTTCAGCGATACATGGAACGCAAAAAGACTTCGGGGGCTAGAGTCAAATATTGCGGAAGGATAGCATTAGGTGGAACAAGATTAAATGGAAAACTTATCTCAGGTCGCTAATGAGTAGAGTCGGGCAGGTGACAATGCGGTTAAGGTTGTAAAGAGGTCCTGTAATGAAAGAACCAACAACGTAAGCTTTCGCATTTGAATGTTCTTTGCGTCATTTTCTTCAAAATCTCAGCTTCTCCAGAGGATGTCCAGAAGAGTCTTACGATCAAATGTTAGCTGAAGCATTTCGCGCACAGCTAAACTGCTTCTCGAAACGCGGACAACGTTGAGAGGAGAAGGTCCGAATGGCTTAATACTATTCAAGCTTAGCTCAAAGCCAAGCCTTACATGTCTTGGCAGCACACAAACCGCTCATCGAAATCAATTGCGGCCACTTCAACGTAACATCTTCCAAATCATCGCCGCCCAGAGGTAAAATAGATGGTTCCAAGGCTGAATATCGTTAGTTTCTAACAAACTCGTTCACAGCTTCTCGACATGGGTCGCGTAATCCGCAACCAGCGAAAGGGCCGCGGGTCTATCTTCAGTACGTCCTCAAACTCTAGAAATCACCTTTGAATCCTCAGTCTTCCTGTTTCCCTCTATCTAAGCTAATCAATTATTCTTCCAGCCGCCCACACTCGCCTCAATAAAGCCCCTGCCCAATTCCGCACCCTCGACTACAGCGAACGCCACGGCTACATCCGCGGCGTGGTCAAAGAGATCGTCCACGATCCCGGCCGCGGTGCGCCCCTCGCCAAAGTCGTCTTCCGCAACCCTTACAAATTCCAACACCGCACTGAGACCTTCATCGCCAATGAGGGCATGTACACGGGCCAGTTCATCTACGCTGGCAAGAACGCTACGCTAACAGTGGGCAATGTGCTACCGTTGGGTTCTGTGCCAGAAGGGACAGTCGTGACGAATGTCGAGGAAAAGTCCGGGGATCGGGGAACGTTGGGAAGGACGAGCGGGAATTATGTTACGGTGATTGGGCACAATCCTGACGAGGGAAAGACAAGAGTCAAGTTGCCGAGCGGTGCAAAGAAGATCGTGCCAAGCAGCGCGAGAGGAATGGTTGGTATCGTTGCGGGTGGCGGGAGGACAGACAAGCCTATGCTGAGTTCGTCCATTTTTCATCCTCATCCAGGGTGAATGTGAAGCTGACGCCCCAAACAGAGGCATCCCGCGCCAAGCACAAATTCGCCGTCAAGCGCAACTCGTGGCCCAAGACACGTGGTGTTGCTATGAACCCTGTGGACCATGTAAGTCCATCTTTTCTTATCTACGAGACTTTTAGCTAATTTGCGGTCAAACAGCCTCACGGTGGTGGTAACCATCAACACATTGGTAAAGCCTCGACAATCTCCCGATACGCTGCACAAGGTCAAAAGGCAGGTCTCATTGCGGCACGGAGAACTGGTCTCCTGCGCGGCACACAGAAGACGAAGGATTAGATGGCGTAGTGACGGTGATTCTGATGGGTGTGGTACTTTTTTTCAGTGCTCTATGGTTGCAAATGGCCTCGTGATGCTACTATGGCAACAGGCCGGCTATGCAGATGAAGCTAGCACGTAGGCAAAATCATAATAGCATTCCCACGACTCCTCTGCGCTATCTCGTCTAGGTACGGTAGATCATGAAATCTCTCTAGGTAATAATAGCGCCTTTCATAGTTTTCAGAGAGCCACCCAGTAACCAAACGTACTCTATCCACGGAGAGTGTAATCTTTGAAAACCCCAGACAACCTCCCATCCCGAAAAGGCCTATTCTAAGTCATTCCTTCATTCAGTTACATCCCCGCCCTCTTCGCCGGCGGTGGTGGCGGAGGCGGTTTCTTTGCTCTCGATGGTGGTGGCGGTGGGGGACCCTTCTTCCCACCCGCAAATGCAGCTCCAGCTGCAAAGCTCCCATGGCTCGTAGCTGGCGAGATGGATCTTCCGTCATATGATCTGTCTGGGCTGTCTGTCACCCCGGAGTCGTAGTGGTCGTTGAACACATCGTGTTCGGGGAGCGTGTTGCTAGCGATCCGCGTCACGGGTCGCACCTGGTTGGTACGGATGGTGAGCGAGTCGCTGGGGATGCGGGAGAGACGATTAGCGCCGGTGGCGGAGGGGGTGGGAGAAAAGTCGCGGCGGGAGTGGAGTTGGGCGGGGCCTTCGAAAGTGGTACTGCGGCCGTATGGTGGGCGAATGTCGGAAGGGGAGGCCGAGGTGGTAGAGTAGTTGGAGACGGTGCGGTGGGATTTGATGGAGGGACGGGGTTCTGGGGAAGGGGGAGGGGGTTCTTCTTGGGCTGCTGCAAAGCGATCCGAGTAGGAATGGGCCGTGTTGGAGCGAGAGCGTTGAAGGCGAGCGCCGTTGCGCTGGGTTTTGGTTTGGGAGCTGCTACGTGGCTGTCAATATTGAAAAAATGGGTGAGGACGTAGATAGGAAATACCCTGCCGGCCACTGGTTCTTTAGTTCGAGCAAAGCATCTCTAGCGCGATCGTAGTATGCTAATTCAGCATCTAAGAAAGCGCCCAGATCTGCAACGCTTTCCGACTCTGCTTCTTGAATGTCCTGCATTCTTCGATAAACGTCATCGCTGGCTTCCTCATACTTCGCTTTCTGAGATCGGAGTTCCTCCTCGACTCGGAAATCCTCCTTCTTAGCCTTTTGCATCTTCGCCAGTGAGGTGTCGTAAGCCAACCGTCTTTGCTCGAGCTTTTTCCGGGCTGTCTGGTATTCTTTCATTTGAGCAACGGAGCGTTCAAGGGACTCGAGCCATGACGCTGTAGCATCCGTGACATAATTTTCTTGAATTCGTGCCACCCTTTCATTTGTCCGACCAAACACTATATCATTCAATCAGTAAGGAGGTAGATATGAAGGGTAAGGAGGCTGTACATATTAAACATTGTCCAAATTCTGAGTCTGACTGGAAGTCTTCCCCGTGTGAGACCATAGTTGTACCCATGTGTCCAATAGGTAGCAGTTTCTCCTTATCAGAGCCTTCATTTCTTTTCGAAATTGATTTGACGTAGGTATTCATAGCTTGTTGTATTTTGTCCAGCCCTGTCCATTGGTTATCAGTCTGACAAGGTAGCAGAAGACAATGGATGGCGAACCGTCATGTCTGAGTTGCATCTCGGCTTCTAAGGCCTTGAAGTCGTCAGAGACATTTGTTTTCACCTCTCCACCCATCCGCTCCCCAGCCCATTGCTTCATACGATCGAATTTCTTGTTAATATTCATCTTGTTGGCTGTGTTGTTGGATGCAATCTGGCAGGATCAAGAATTTTGGGAAGGTCAACCAAGGGCTGGATAGCGTTGGCCGGCCTTCGCTGGGATATTGCGGGAATGAAAGAGCGTCTTTGTTGAGGATGGAAAGAAATAGCGAGCGTGCGCAAGTAAATGAAATGGTTGCGAAAGGTGAAATATTAGTAGCTCGACTTCCGCCGGTGCCGTAAGGGTTTCATACTGGCCGGGAGTCTGTTAGCTGACTGGGTGCTAGGGAAGTCGTGGCGGGGCGCATAATCCCTGGCCAGGCGAGCGAGCGCCATCCGTGGCAAGATTATCTTTCAAAGGGTCTCTGACAGCAGGGCGTCTAGAAGGGCGGCGGTTCCCCCTCCAGAGGACAACGGGGCTGGAGGACCTACAAACCTACCTAATTTGGTCTGGAGCACGCAACTTGTTTTACGGCCGCCGCCCTATCTAGCACGGGAATGTTCAGATGTATGCTTCGAGGCTACGTAGATAGACTGCTCTGGGTGCGCATCGCCCTGCAACGATTCTCCCCGTAAACCCAGGGGATTCTTGGGCGAAAGTCTGTTGCAAACCAGCCTCGATTGCACAACGCGATCTCTAAAAAGCCCTGGTCTCTGTAGTGGTGGTGATATGCAGCCCCCTCGCGCGCACCGAAGCAGACAGCCGAACGCCAAGCGCCAGCCGCGCCAAGCCTCGGGTCACGTGTCGGCAGAGCGGCTGATTTGCGAAAACCTCCGCAACCCGTCCTCACTTCAGCTCCCAACACCCAGAACGCGGTCTTCGATCTCGGCCGTCACGCTGTCGCATCATCAAAAAAAGTTCACGCCCAGCCTTCCAACCACGCATATGCTACAATAATCATCCAGAACACTGTTTCTCCACGCCCGTTCTCCCTCTTTCCCATCCCCGTAGGTTTGTCCCTATTTCTGCACCACCCACCTGACAAGAAGTGACTTCTCCCCATCCCATCTCCCCATCCCCTCCATCCTTCCAATCCCCACCCACCAATAGCTAGTCATTAACCATGGATGCACAAGCAGACTACTCCACTCCGCTTCTCACTTCCGCCCTCCTCATCAACGGCGTGACTCAACCCTTCAGCCTGTTGGCTAGTGGCCTGAGGCGTCTCCGCCATCTCACTTCCCACTCATGCGCCCTTGACCAGCAACCATGGCTTCCGCCCAACATATGCCTGCAATGCAGGCCGGCGGGTCACTGCCACCAGGCCTTACACCGCAACAAGTTCAAGAAACCTATGCCAAATTCAAACGCATGCAAGAAGCCAAAGTACCTATGCATGACCCTGAGTTCATCAAATGCTACCGACTACTTTCAGAGATCCAGAGGAGTCAACAACTCAAAAAGGCTTCGCTGCAACAGCAGCAGGCGCAGCAACAGCAACGCGATCAATCCAATGCTTCAGCTGCCGTTAATGGCGCTGGCAATGCCGTCCGTGCTTCCCAGGGTGTGAATGGCGCTGTATCACAATCTACCAATGCGGTCTCCGGGCAAGCACAACTAGGAACCACAACAGCATCAGCTAATTCCGATCTGCCCGGTCAGCAAGGTAGTGCAGCAGGGAATCCTCACTTCTCGGCAGAGCAACTCAATACCCTGCGCCATCAGATCTATGCCTTCAAGCTTCTGTCTCGGAACAAGCCCATCCCGCCGATGGTACAACAGCAGCTCTTTCATGCCATCCCCAAGCAACCGACCCCTAGCGAGGCAATTGCAGAGATGAACAGTCAACTGGACACTGCGAAAGCACGCCAGGATGACCGGAGCGAAGGAACAAAAAAGAGTCGAAAATCCCACTACGAGACCTTCGATTCACCATACACTGCCCTTGCCCCCTTTATCAGCTACTCGGATCATATGATGCGATCGAATCGACTTCGGATACCAAGCTTGCTGCCAAGTGGCATTGACCTCGACCAGGTTCGCGAAGAGAAGGAGCGTGTCATGTATAATCGAATCCAGGCACGTCGCGCGGAGCTCGCAAATCTTCCTGCTAATATTGCTTCTTGGGATGCTAGTCAAAACGAAACTGTCAAACCAGACGATGCTGTGAAGCTCAAGGCCTTGATCGAGTACAAGGCACTTTCTCTGCTTCAAAGGCAGAGAGACCTACGACGAGTGATACAGCGTGAGGTCATTGACTACGACAACCTTGCTATGACATCAAATCGATCTCAACATCGTCGTATGAAGAAGCAGTCAATTCGAGAGGCGCGCATTACCGAGAAGCTTGAGAAACAGCAGCGGGATGCTCGCGAAACCAAAGAAAAGCAGAAGCAGTCAGATCATCTGACTTCTATTCTGAAGCATGGAGACGCTGTGCGAGCTAATGCTCATCTTCAGAGGCAACGTAACCAAAAGCTTGGCCGCATGATGGTCAACCAACACCAGACCATGGAGCGCGAAGAGCAAAAACGTATTGAAAGGACCGCCAAGCAGCGTCTTCAAGCTCTCAAAGCGAACGATGAAGAAACCTATATGAAGCTCCTCGGACAGGCGAAAGATTCTCGTATTTCTCATCTACTCAAACAGACCGATGGCTTCTTGAAGCAGCTAGCGGCTTCTGTGCGAGAACAGCAGCGAAACACTGCCGAGAAATACGGTGACGAGGATTCATCTGAGGAAGAAGAGGAGGAGGATGACGAAGCTGGCTCTGATGAAGAAGGCGGACGAAAAGTTGATTATTACGCGGTGGCTCACCGCATCAAAGAAGACGTTACTATACAGCCAACGATGCTGATTGGCGGCACGCTTAAAGAGTATCAACTGAAAGGTCTTCAGTGGATGATCTCACTGTATAACAACAATCTCAATGGAATCCTTGCCGACGAGATGGGTCTCGGGAAAACCATTCAGACAATCAGTTTGGTCTCATACCTGATCGAGAAAAAGAGACAGAATGGCCCTTATTTAGTCATCGTTCCCCTCAGCACGCTCACTAACTGGAACCTTGAGTTTGAGAAATGGGCTCCAAACATCAGCCGTGTTGTCTACAAAGGCCCACCAAATGCACGAAAGCAGCAGCAACAAAAAATCCGTTACGGTAGCTTCCAAGTTCTCTTGACCACCTATGAATATATCATCAAGGATCGGCCCATTCTTAGTAAGATAAAGTGGCTGCACATGATCGTCGACGAGGGACATCGTATGAAGAACGCAGAATCGAAGCTGAGCAGCACCTTGACACAGTACTACACAACACGCTATCGTCTCATTCTAACCGGCACACCACTGCAGAACAACCTTCCTGAGCTGTGGGCGTTACTTAACTTTGTTTTGCCTACCATCTTCAAATCTGTAAAATCTTTTGATGAATGGTTCAATACGCCTTTTGCAAATACTGGCGGTCAAGACAGGATGGAGCTATCCGAAGAAGAGCAATTGCTCGTTATTCGACGCCTTCATAAGGTTCTTCGTCCCTTCCTCCTTCGGCGTTTGAAAAAGGATGTGGAGAAAGATCTTCCTGATAAGCAGGAGCGCATTATCAAGTGTCGCTTCTCTGCACTCCAGAGCAAACTCTACAAGCAGCTGATGAACAGCAACAAGATTGCAGTTTCTGATGGCAAAGGAGGCAAGACCGGCATGCGTGGACTAAGCAACATGCTTATGCAATTGCGGAAGCTCTGCAATCATCCATTTGTATTCGAAGCGGTAGAAGACGAAATGAATCCTAGCAAGCTCACAAATGACATGCTGTGGCGTACAGCTGGCAAATTTGAGTTGCTGGATCGTGTTCTACCCAAGTTCAAAGCGAGCGGTCATCGAGTCTTGATGTTCTTCCAGATGACACAGATCATGAACATTATGGAGGATTTTCTTCGGCTACGCGGGCTCCAGTATCTTCGTCTTGATGGCTCCACAAAGTCCGATGATCGATCGGAGCTTCTGCGACTCTTCAATGCTCCCGGCTCGGAGTACTTCTGTTTCCTGCTGTCAACCAGAGCCGGCGGGCTTGGCCTGAATTTGCAGACCGCAGATACTGTCGTCATTTATGACTCTGATTGGAACCCTCACCAGGATTTACAAGCCCAAGATCGCGCTCACCGGATTGGACAGAAGAACGAGGTCAGGATTTTGCGCCTCATTAGCTCGAATTCTGTCGAAGAAAAGATCCTAGAGCGTGCACAATTCAAGCTCGACATGGATGGAAAGGTTATCCAGGCTGGCAAATTTGATAACAAATCCACGAACGAAGAGCGCGATGCATTATTGAGAACGCTCCTCGAAACTGCAGAGGCTGCGGAACAAGCTGGTGGACAAGAAGAAATGGACGACGATGATCTGAATGAAATCATGGCCCGTACAGAAGAGGAATTACAGCTTTTCCAGAGCATCGATAAGGAACGGATTGCCAATGACGAGTACGGGCCCGGTCACCGTTATGCCCGCTTAATCGAAGAGTCTGAGCTTCCTGAGATCTACCTGGCTGAAGACAACCCAGTTGTTGAAGAAGTCGAGGAATATGCCGGACGCGGTGCTCGTGAGCGTAAGGTCACGAAGTACGATGACGGCCTCACGGAAGAGCAATGGCTCATGGCTGTTGACGCTGATGATGATACCATCGAGGATGCTATTGCTCGCAAAGAAGCTAGGATCGACAAACGACGAACCAATAAAGAGAAGCGTGTACGAAAAGCACAGGGCGCTGAATCATCTCCTGAACCATCGAGAGAGAGCTCGATGACGCCACAGCCCAAGAAACGTGGCAGGAAACCTGGCGTTGGCCAGAAACGGAAGCTTGAAGAGCCGGAAGAAGAACCTCCTGCCAGCAAGAAGAAAAAGGGCAAGCAATCTAAAGTCTTCGACATGCTCAACGCAACCGATCGTCAAGCTCTGCAGAAGGTTGTCAACGCTATCTACGATACTCTAATGAATCTTGAGGTAGAAGATGACGAACCTCCAGAATCAGACGATAGTGAAGAAGGTCCAGCCATGCGAGCTATAATTGGACCCTTCGTTGAGTTACCTGACAAGAAGATGTACGCCGACTACTACGTCATTATTCAGAACCCGATTGCCATGCAACAAATCAGGAAGAAGATCGATTCTCATCAATATCAAAGTTTGGCCAGCTTTAGAGAAGACGTCCATACGCTTTGTAACAATGCACGGACCTACAACGAAGATGGCAGCATACTCTACACCGATGCCAATCTCATTGAAGTGAGTTGATATTGCCTGCCTTTACGGAGTGTACACTCTTCTAACACTGTACAGGAAACTTGCAACAAGGCTTTAGAAAAAGCGGAGGACGAGTATCCCCAGCTCGCGGATGATGGCTCCTCGGCCATCGACGGACAGTCAACCCGAGCAGTGTCCAGCGTAGGTACTCCATTGCCGACAACCGTCTCGACGGGTACCAAGTTGAAGATCAATTTCAACCGCAACGGCGACCGCGGCGGGGACCTTGCTACGAATGGTGTCAGTGGTGATGAGGAATGAACTAGAACGATGTAGACGCATTGGGAAAGGTCGGGTTTTCGCTGCATTGGGACGAGTATGGGAGACATTGCTTTGGCGGCGTTGTTCTTTCTCGGGCTCGAAGACAAAGTTTTTTTTCTAAGCGAGAGGTGCACACTTTTTGTTGTGTCTTAGGACGTGCCGGTACGATGGGTGCGGATTGACTGGCACGACTGGTATCCGTAATGGTGGGCTTCAAGTGACCAGCTTATCCGGAAGGTACGCGCTGTTCGACCTTCAATTCTAGAACACCGCGAATTGGTGGTGTCCTGAATAGCTAGCTTATCTTCAATGTATTCAAAACTTTTTATTTCAGTTTTCAGACCACAACTAGGCCCCAAGATGATGAATAAATACTCCGCACCAATGATTCCAGGCACAATAAGGAGGCTACCACCTCCACGCGTGAATTTTGGCGCTCGGGTAACTCGTTGAAACACAAATGCAAGGGCCGTCTATCTTGCCTCGGTGGTATTGGAAGAACGCTGAGAAGTAATAACCATGCACTCTATCCAATATGTTCTGGATTCCAGCGCTAACGCCAGCAATGCTGCTTTCCATCATCAATCTCATCGCTCGTCCTCATCCTCATCTTCATCATCTTCATCATCCTCCCCATTTCCCTTCCCGTTTAATATCTTACTCATATACACCCCATCCAAAAAATACCCCAATCTCTCATAATAGCTCCTTACCCCGATCCCACTGATCACCGCCAGCTTCCCGCTCCCGTGCTCGCGCCTCGCGATCCGCTCCGCCTCCCTCATCAGCAGCGTCCCATACCCGCGGTGCTGGAATTTACTCTTGTCCCGGCCGTGCACAGGCACCGCGCTGCCGTACACGTGCAGCTCCCGGACCAGGCTGGTCTGTTGGCCCGTGAGTTCCGGGCGGAAGGTGTGCTCCTTGCTGCATTTGCGGAGGCGCAACAGCGCGATGAGGATGTCCTGCTTCGGGTCTTCGTAGGCCAAGAAGGTCTCCCAGCCGCCGTTGGCCACGTAGTCGCGGCGCACGAGCTCGACCTGGTTGGGGCGGATCTTGTTTTTGACTTCGTTGACGCCGACCTCGCGCGTGCGCACGTCGCGGCAGCGGGTGCCGAAGTCCTTCATGCGGGAGAGGGCGAGTTCGCGGAGGTTGCCGTTCTCGACGCCCGAGGTGACGAGGGGCATGGGGATGTCGCGTTGGACGCGGTAGATGCGGGTCCATGGCGGAACGAGCGCCATGATGCGCGCTACGAGGTCGATCAGGTCGTTGGGCGTGTAGTTTTTGTAGCGGCCCGTGCGCCAGAGTTCGTAGAGGCCGGTCCCGCGGATGACGAGGGTTGGGTAGATTTTAAGGCCGTCGGTGCGGAAGGCAGGGTTTGAGAAGTATTCTTCAAATTGGTAGAGGTCGCGTTCGAGGCCGACGTTGGGGAGGTCCGGCATCATGTGCGAGACGACTTTGAAGCCGGCATCTTTGGCGAGGGAGAAGGTTTGGGCGACAGCTGCGACGGTGTGGCCGCGGTTGGTATCACGGGCAACGTCTTCGTAGAGGGATTGCACACCAATCTCGAGCCGGGTGCAGCCGTAGCGGAGCATGGAGGAAAGGTGCGTGTCGAGGCAGTAGTCGGGCCGGGTCTCAATGGTAATGCCAACGCACTTGATGGTAGACATTTCGCCGGCGGTGACGGCTTCATCGACTTTGGAGGTTTGGTAGCCGCTGAGAGCGTTGTGTAGTTGGGCGATGAAGTTTTCGCGGTAATCTTCGGGGAGGGACATAAAGGTGCCCCCCATTATTATGTATTCGACTTTGTCGACACTATGGCCGAGGGACTTTATTTGATCGACTCGACCTCTGGCTTGCTCGAAAGGATCATACCTGGCCCTGATTGCTCGCATAGACGTAGGTTCGTAGCCTGTGTAGGACTGCGTGGAGTATTCGAAGTCGGAGTCTGGCCCACCAGGGCAGTAAACGCAAATGTTTCCAGTGTATGCAATATGGGGGCATCGATGAGGCTTGCACATGACCGCGACGACCGCAATGCCAGAGGATGTTCGTATTGGCTTTGCTATCAGCTTAGGCAATATGTGCTTCTTGTACTGTTCTGGTACAGCTGAAATGATAGCTGTTAGTGGTGGTTGATTGCTCAGCCGATGTTTCTTTGCCATCTGGGTCCGGAGACTGTTAAGATTAATGTCTTTCTTGGGGTTCGAATCTTGGTTCTGGGATTCGTATTCTTGAATGAGAGCATTGGCAATGTCGGCGCAGGCCCTCATATATCTTTCATTCTCCGGAGCAACCTTTTCATGTTTTGAAATTTTTGCCCTTGTCTGTGAGGGCAGAGTCATAGTCTCTGTTGCCATAGTGGGTATTGTGAGAAATGGCTACCTCAAAGAAATCAAGGATTTAAGAAACGAAAATTAAAGAAGCTAATTATGGGGCTGCCGTTAGCCAGGGTCTATCTTCGAAAAAGGTCGAAATGGAAATCGAGGGCAGGTTTTGTGACGCTTAAGATTACACAGGCAGTCTGGTCATGACAACTGCACAGTGCAATTCGCTGTTGGAGCTTAGGATCCAGGTGAGAATCGCCAAGAGGGCGGATATGTCAGGAGCATGGAACGAGGAGGAACTTTTTAAGAGTTCTCTAGAATATAGGTCATAGGTATTGTTAACTACTTGTTATGTGTGGCGTCTACTACTATGTCTTGTGGCAAAGACTCGGGAGCTAGAAAAAATCCCCCCACTACGCACGTCCCGGCAGTGCGCACGGGCTGCGCGGCTCCAACCCTCGGCGATTAGGGGATATCGTTGACGGCGATATATCGATAACAACAATGTTGTTGACGCTCAAACTGTATAATAATAGCCAATTCGATATTGCGATTCTAATAATATAAGTTTAAAGCTAAACAAATTGCTATAATAGATGTAATTAGCAAGGTGATTATTAGTTAGCCTATATCTTTAGGAACTTCTCCAAAGAGTAACTATTTTCCTTATTATATTAATTATTTATAGTTATAACTATAGATTATTAAATAAACTGTTTTTTAGCCCTTGTATATAATAATAAAGTCTTTTTAAAAGTTTTTTTAACCTCTATAGTTCACTGTCACTCTTCTTTAGTAGTTTATTTATATTATTACTCTTTCTTCTACTATTATTAATATTATTAATGCTATTTCTTATATTATTTTTTATAATAAATAGTTTCTTCCTCTTTATGTTTTTTTAAACCATTTTTATGTTTATTATTAACTTTTTAACATTATTTAAACTCTTTTTACTTATGAATAGACTGCGAAATGGGTCGGGCTGGGCTGGGTTTTTAGCCTTCCGACCCGAGCCCGCGCAACCCAACGGGCTTTTT
>JAGFML010000149.1:4527-42968 GCA_021030945.1 Pyrenula aspistea
GGAGACTATGGCAACGCGCTTCAAGCAGCATCATCGGGTGGTCACGAGAAGGTAGTGCAGATACTCCTCAACAAGGGAGCGGATGTCAATACTCAAGGAGGAGACTATGGCAACGCGCTTCAAGCAGCATCATCGGGTGGTCACGAGAAGGTAGTGCAGATACTCCTCAACAAGGGCGCGTATATCAGTATTCAAGGAGGACACTATGGTACTGCGCTCCAAGCAGCATCATCAGGTGGTCACGAGAAGGTGGTGCAGATACTCCTCGACAAAGGCGCGTATATCAATATTCAAGGAGGACACTATGGTACTGCGCTCCAAGCAGCATCAAGGAGTGGTCACGAGAAGGTGGTGCAGATACTCCTCGACAAAGGCGCGGATATCAATATTCAAGGAGGACACTATGGTACTGCGCTCCAAGCAGCATCAAGAGGTGGTCACGAGAAGGTGGTACAGATGCTCCTTGACAAAGGCGCGGATGTCAATGCTCAAGGAGGATGCTATGGCACTGCGCTTTATGCAGCATCAGAAGGTGGTTACGAGAAGGTGGTACAGATGCTCCTCGACAAAGGCGCGGATGTCAATGCTCTAAGACGATCCTATGGCACTGCGCTTTATGCAGCATCAGAAGATGATCACGAGGGGGCGGTGGTGTACAGGCTCGTCATCGAAGGCGCGGATGTCAATGCTCAAGGAGGATGCTATGGCACTGCGCTTTATGCAGCATCAGAAGGTGGTCACGAGAAGGTGGTACAGATACTCCTCGACAAAGGCGCGGATGTCAATGCTCAAAGAGGATCATATGGCACTGCGCTTCAAGCAGCATCAAGGAGTGGTCACGAGAAGGTGGTGCAAATGCTCCTCGATAAAGGCGCGGATGTCAATGCTCAAGGAGGATCCTATGGCACTGTGCTTCAAGCAGCATCAAGGAGTGGTCACGAGAAGGTGGTGCAGATACTCCTCGATAAAGGCGCGGATGTCAATGCTCAAAGAGGATCCTATGGTAATGTGCTTCAAGCAGCATCATCAGGTGGTCACGAGAAGGTGGTGCAGATACTCCTCGATAAAGGCGCGGATGTCAATGCTCAAGGAGGAGACTATGGCAACGCGCTTCAAGCAGCATCATCGGGTGGTCACGAGAAGGTGGTGCAGATACTCCTCGATAAGGGAGCGGATATTAATGCTCAAAGAGGATCCCATGGCACTGCGCTTTATGCAGCATTAAGGAGTGGTCACAAGAAGGTGGCACAGATGCTCCTCGACAAAGGAGCGGATATCAATGCTTAAGAAGGCTATTATGGCAACGCGCTTCAAGCAGCATCATCGAATAGTCACGAGAAGGTGGTGCAGATCCTCCTCGACAAAGGAGCAGATGTCAGTACGTTGTATTATCCCGTGGTCGCAAAGAGGCAACGACTCTCCTATTGACCGCAGTTTCTCCCACAAGGTATACGATGAATATCAAAGAACGTTGAACCTCTCAATAAAAAATCCGTATTCTCTTGTTCGGAACTTCAATATCACTCGATATCTCTGGCTCTTTCTATTTATCTACTAAACTTCTCAATAAGCTCTCGATGCGGTCAGTCTCCTCTGTCGTCGATTATTTAAATACGGCGTAGACATTATAGCTCAAGATTTCAATACAAGCGTTGTAGATCTGCGCAGGGAGGAAGTTTTCAGCTAAAAAGTTTTCGATTTGGGATAGATCCAGATAGTGAAGGTATTACCACTGGGACCATAGAGAGCCACGATACTACAGGAAGAACGAAGTGAGCAAGTCGTACTGAATCATAGCAGGCTGCTGATGGCCTAGCAGAGATAACGAAGACGAGGCCACGAAATGATGAATCTCATAGAGCGACTTACTCGACACTAGGAGTACTTCCATCTGTTAGAGGGTAGACGTAGATAACGCTATATAGAGATGAGATTTCGTAGGTTAGGTGGTCGAGGCATTCAAGTCAGCAGAATATTTATTGATAGGATCGACAGCATCAATATATAGTAGGGAATTGGGTCACTCGTCGATGATCGATAATGGTAGCACGAGACTTCGTAATAGCGAGGTGCAGCATGTGTCAAGTAATTCAACCTCAACTCCAGCCTCAAGGCGTTTAAATGGTGAAAGACAAAGATCGTAACGAACAGGTTGACTGAAGAACTAAAAGTAGGCCCATCAGAATGGATCACGTGGGTTATATTCTCCCAGAGTCAGTTAAGGTAGTGACAGTTATTCAGCCACAATGTTATAGCCGGTGACGCAAAGTTCTGTTACCCGTCATTTACACTACCAGCGTACCCGGGTTGTCCTCGGCTGTTTGTCGGTCAAGGCCGAAATACCGGACAGGGGTGCTGGCCGGCATAAAATGTCCACACTAGCCATGTACAGCCGTGTCTACAGACAAAATAATTAGTTCGACAGTTTACAGATGCTGGTACTACATATACATCATCTTAAAATTACAGAAACACAGAAGCTGGTGTCTGTGGAGGGATGGAGCTATTTTAGATGGTTTTCAGAATGATAAAGATATCAGGCCATGATACGATCAAATCTAGGTATCTATATGTGAGAATAATAAATCCTATAGAATCGTGGCTGGCAGACATAAAACGATCATTGATTCTGTATTAAGGTCGTTGGAGGTGAACGAAGGGTGCTGGCACTCGAAGTACTCTGTGTCACGGAAGAGGCACGAGCTGTGTGGAAAGAGCTTGATTGCTAGCTATTCGTATTCGCTACATGCGCGTACCGTGTGCGGTGTGCATATAAGACGTTACGTGAAGAAGAGAAAGGACAGAATAGGGCAGGGTAGACGCGTATGAAAAGTCTGCTAGCTAGTAGCTTGGCATGTCGCGGTATCACGTGATAGGCATCCAACCTTGGGAGCCTGCGCAGTGTCATAACCGTGACAGTACCCCCTTCCTAAACGCGAGTAAAAGAGATACAGGAGGTGGAACGAAGACGTAAAGTATATGAAACGGGTTTGTAAAGCGTACGAATCGGACCTAATAAGAGAGATAGTAAGACGGAGTTAGCTTTAGAGTACGGCGTTATCGTGAACTATATATTCTTTCGGTTTCGGACGGTTCGGATAATGTAAATAATACTATTCGACAGCTTGCGTATTAGTAACGGCACTAGCGGGTTCCCAGGTTAATTGAGCGTGACCTTGCCACTGTACAAGGTATTCGAAGATACGTTTTTAGCGATTATATTTAGAGTTTTCGACTCGCTTAACGAAGTATTCTTCTTCGCCGTCGATAACCACAGGAGGAGGAGGCGGAGGGTTCTGACCAGATAAAGACGTACTCGAATCGGATACGGGTCGTAGTAGGGATGTATGGAATATGGGGTGGGTTTTTATTGTGTCTAGTAACTCCAGTTTATATGCGTGCGGTGAAACAACTTTATAAATATGGAAGGGGCCTATATTCTTCTAATCTAGTTTCTTTACCGGACGACGCGTTTGTACGTTCCGGGTATCCAGCTAGACTTGGTCGCCAACTCGATAGGCTGGCGCTGGTATTCAGCGTCGATTCGCAGTCTCTTCGTAGACTGCTTGTGCCCAGCGCATTTCATTTCGTACGTGTTCTTCAATTCGAGACATCTTATCAGCGAAGTCATTCGCTTCTTGAACCTGACGGCGTTAGTAGACGGGACGCTGTATATTAGTAGGCGGTTCGTAGCCCATGCGCGGGTGCTGACCCGAATTGGCGAAGAACGGGGATACATGGGTTGTCTCGGACATCGAGTTGTTCATAGTAAATTCTACTATAGGCAGCCAGTCTACCCAGTCATCCTGTAGGTAATTCACGTATGCGCGGAGGGTCTGTTCTACTACCGCGTTCGTACGTTCGGTCTGCCCGTCGGTCTTGGGATGGAAAGCTGTTGATAGCTGAGCCTGGATCCCTAGCTGTTTCGTAAGTTCGCTCCAGAACGCGGATATGAATTGACCTCCTCGGTCAGATACAGCGGATCGACATAGACCGTGAAGCTTCCATATATGTGTAAGGAAGGCTCGAGCTACTGTAAGCGGGTCCAAGGAGGCTAAGGGAACCAAATGTTTCATTTTCGACAGGCGATCAACGACCACCATAAGGTGTTGATGTCCTTGTGATTCGGGTAATTCAACGATAAAATCGACGGATATATCTTGCCAGCGTCGTTCGGGAATCGGAAGGGGCTTAAGAAGGCCGTGATGACCTTCTCGGTTAGTCTTCGCGCGCGCGTAGATATGACAGGATTTCACGAAGCGGCGTACGGTCGTAAGCATATCCGGCCAGTAGTACTCCCGTTGGAGGACTTCAAGCGTCTTCGTACGGCCGGGATGGCCAGCCGTCGGCGATTCATGTGCGAATCGGAGCAGTTTCAGTTTCAGTTCGTCGTGGTCGGGAATAATTAGACGATCTCAGTAGTAGAGACGATCGTCGCGGATCTCACATTCGCTTAAAGAGATCTTCTTTGAGTGACGGACGCCTGAGCGGAGTATACGCAGTATATCTTGTATAAATAGGTCATTCGGATACTCCTGTTCTATAATCTCAGCGGGAGAACGGTCGGTTTCAACGAAGTTTATAAATAACTCGGGACGGAGTAGCGTTTAGCGGCGGAACTGACGCGCCTCTTCCTGTACAGGTAGATCCTGGGAGCGACGGGTAAGCGCGTCAGGCTTCTGACCCTGTTTGCCAGGTCTATACTGGATCGTGAAGTTAAATCGGGATAGATATTCAGACCAACGCGCTTGTCGGTGGCTGAGTTGCTTTGTGGTATAGAAGTACTGCAGGTTCTTATGATCAGATAAGACTTGTATAGGGAACGTCGCCCCTTCGAGTTCAGGGCGCCACTGTTCGAAACAACGAATGATCGCGAGGAGTTCCTTATCATATATCTCATAATTACATTCTGCTGAACTGAGGCGCTTCGAGAAGTAAGCGACTGGATAGAGATTCCCATCCGAATCGTATTGGGAGAGTACTCCTCCAGTTATATAGTCGGACGAGTCCGCTTCCACTAGACAAGGCGTCTCAGGGTCGAAATGTCGGAGAATTAGGGCCGTAATGAATGCGCGTTTTAACTTAGAGAATGCGCGTGTGCAGGCTTCATTAAAATCGAACTTCTCGTCCTTCTTCGTAAGATGAACTAATGGGGTAACTAGTTCAGAGAACCCGTCGATAAAGCGTCTATAAAAGTTAGTAAATCCTAAAAAGGCCCGTATATCCTTAATATTTTATGGTTCTTCCTAAGCAGTAATCGCTTCGATCTTCCTTGGGTCCATTTGAATTCCGTTCGTAGAGATAAATAGTCCTAAATATAGGACTTCCGTCTTATGAAATTCACATTTATCTATATCGAGTTGCAGACCTACCTGATCTAATGCATCAAATACAAGACGCACATGTTTCTTGTGCTCTTCGAGGGTGTCACTATAGATTAGGATATCGTCAATATAGGCCGTATAGAAGACGTCAAGGTAAGGACGGAGTGTATTATTTACATAGTGCTGGAACGTGCTCGGTGCATTAGCTAGTCCAAATGGCATTACTAGGTATTCAAATAGGCTATATCGGGTACGGAATGCTGTTAGCCATTTATCTCCTTTAGCAATACGGAGACGGTTGAATGCAGCAATAATATCGAGTTTCGTATAGAATTTTGCCTTCGACAGGCGATTTAGAGTCTCCTGAATTAACGGAATCAGATAACGATTCTTTACAGTAATCGTATTTAGGGATCGATAATCGACACAGAAACATAGGCCGCCGCCGGGTTTACGAACGAATATTACGGGCGCGGCGACAGGAGAGGAGCTGGCGCGGATGAATCCTTTCTCAAGGTTCTCGTCTAGGTATTTACGAAGGACCTGAAGCTCATTTTGGGACATACTATAGAGAGGGCTAAACGGAGGTTGCTTTCCGGATTCAAGTTTGATTCAGTGGTCATACGGACGGTGTTCGGGCAATTTATTAACCTCATTTCGCGAAAAGACGTTCAGCTTGTCTTGGTAATCTAGAGGGACTTTTTCAGCTGGATTAGTATGCTTCTTAGGGGCAAGAGCCTTCTCGATATCCTCTATTGAGACGGCAAATAACTCATGTTCGGGACAGCGAGCGAGAACCGCCATTGGTGCAGCGCCGATCGCACAAATATCTAATTCGGGTTTCGACGTCGGTTCAGATATCGGTTCGGGTATAGTTTGTACACGTTTCGATTTCGATTCGTGTTGAAGTTCAAATTCGGGTTTAATTTTAGTTCGGGACAGTTCTTCTTTCATTCTTGAGATCGCTCTGTGCGACTCAACTTCCCAGGAGGTTCGAGGGCGATATTTAAGGTTCAAGCTTTTAGCTGTATGTTTCCGCCGTTGCGTATTTACGGTAGCTAATGGTAGTTTAGATAGATTTGGTCGGTTCGGGTCGGACAGGTTCAGATTCAGGGATCTATGTCGAGTACATGCTTCAGAAGTGAATCGTATAGCCTTCGTATCCCAGTCGAAGGCTACTTTATGTCGTTTCATCCAGAGGAGGCCCAGGATGACATCATGTCTTCCTAATGTTGTGACGAACAGCGATAGAGTCTCGCTATGTCCGTTGTGTTCTAAACATATACGAACCGTATGCAATATACAGCCGGATAGTAAACGTTTCCCATTAAAACCAAAGAGATTAATAGGCCGATCGAGTTTCGTAAATTCCAGACGGTTCTATTGCGCATAGGTCTCATTGATAAACGCTTTCCTAGAGGCCCCAGAGTCTATTAGGGCTAACACGACATGGCGGACATTCCCTTGTATCAGTATATAAGGGATTTCAATACGTCGTTCCCAGTTACTTCCGGAGTAGTGAAGCGAGTTAATCCAGACCGCGCAGCGTCCCGAGGAGCGACTTAACCCCGGGATGAGCCTTTCCCCTTTCTAGAATAGGACGAGCGAGAAGATCGTGATGAATCGGGTAGACGTATAGACCCGGAAGAGTGGGGCGAATCGGGAGCGTAATGAGTGCGGGTCAGGGGTGAACGTCCTCTAGTAGGGACCGAACCATCGGAATGAGAACTAGAGCCAGATACACGGAGAGACATTCGAGGAAGCGGAACAGAGCAGTTCGGAGATATATGATTGGGGGAACCACATTTAAAACAGAGACCGAGTTTCTAGCGACGATCCCGTTCATGTGATCCCTTCAGAGCGTAGCCAAGAGAGGCGTGGTCAAGATCCATAACATCTGGGTCTTTTCGTACGCGGGGAGTATGCGTAGTATATTCCACTCGATTTAACTGTCTAACAGGGTATTCCAATTTTGGTACATTTACAAGACGAAGCCGATCGTTATAGTATTTATTGATCAGATTAGCGGTACCTTCTAGCGAGCCAGGTAGTTTTACCCCGACTAGAGACATCTTTAAGCCAGGTTCTAGGGAGTCAACCAGTCGGTTTACCAATGCAGTACTATTCTAGCCTGATTCTTGTGTGTATCAATGGAAGCTTGCAAAGTAGGAAGGGAAGTTCATCTTTCCTTGATTCATACGACTAAGCTTTCCTTGTGTGGTTGCTTGTTGGTTTGGGTCGCCGTACGAAGCTTCTAAGAGTTCTACTAATTTCTCGAGCGTACTAGGGTTAAACGGAGAGACTAGATCGGCAGCGGCACCGCCTATTCGACTTAGGGCGTACGTCAGTTTGCTCTCTTCGGTGGGGTACCGGTCGATGTTTCTGCGGAGTTTATTTCGAAGCTGGTAGAGAAATGGGCGTAAGTCAGACCTTTTACCATAGAATTCCTTCGGGTCAGGAAGCCTTTCGGATTTCGTAGCCGATTCATTAGCGTTTCGTAGGGATTTCGAGGGTTTGGAGCCATCTCTTAACTCTGATGATCGATTCTCGACGGTTGTCTGGGGGTCGTTACCCTCTAGCGGAGTAATAATAACAGGGGGAGTCTGTTTACTTTGTAGCTCTTCAGTAAGAGCTTCAATACGGCGTTCTTGCTGCGCTAGAGCCGCAGTGAATGTAGCCTGCATAGTGTCCATTTGTTCCTTGAATTGGACAGCCAATTGTTCCTGAATCTGGGCAAGTGCCTGAACGAGATCCGGTTGGGCAGACATTGTGTACGAATCGGATTCAATTCGAATTCTATTCGAGTCAGGGAAGGATAAATAGTGGACGCAACGTAGTGTCACGGAAGAGGCACGAGCTGTGTGGAAAGAGCTTGATTGCTAGCTATTCGTATTCGCTACATGCGCGTACCGTGTGCGGTGTGCATACAAGACGTTGCGTGAAGAAGAGAAAGGACAGAATAGGGCAGGGTAGACGCGTATGAAAAGTCTGCTAGCTAGTGGCTTGGCATGTCGCGGTATCACGTGATAGGCATCCAACCTTGGGAGCCTGCGCAGTGTCACAACCGTGACACTCTGGTCGTATTTCACCACTCAGGGCGTTTCATCATGCCGGGATGTCGATTAGTTAGAAAAGTAGGAAATCAGACTTTATTGGTAGCTATGTTAAGAATTTTCCGTGCTATCGTGTCGAACCTTCTTGCCGTTGGATTGGGAATGTTCCGAATCAGAATGCACATCCGTGTTGAGATTCCTTTGTCGAGAGATGTACAAAGTATTGTCGCCGTTCGAGATGATATTTTTAAATTTCGTGAAGGGCGTAACGTTCCGTGAGCCCACAGTAATATTCCACGGATTTGTGGTGTCTTTTCTGGTCCACTTTCTCACCATTTGCATGAACTCTGATAGATCGGAAGGATCTACATTATATATTTGCATGATTTTCTCGCTATCGCTATTGCGAAGTTTGACGTGGATGCGAACTTTATGAGGATTAGGTTTGTCCTGATCCACGGGAGTCTGTAAGCGTGTAAGTCTGGACCTAGAAAAGTCTGAAGCAGACAGGGTTACCTTTAGCTCAGGTCGACTCTTGACAGTCAAGTCTAGGGGCTTCGCCGGCGGCTCTCTTGCATTTGAGGCCTCTACCAGCTCCACGCGGGCAGCGCTTTCCGGGATCGGACCCTTTTTAAGCGTCGGGTTACTAACGCCTTCTCCTACCCTTGTGAAGTCGATCTGGGTGATTCGTTTTCGCCGCATTCCCTTGTCTTCCTTTACATGCCTCTCTTGTTCTTTCCTTGCCAAGTTCTGCTGCTTCGCCTTGAAAACTTCAAGTGCTCTCTGTCGTCTTTCATGTCTCCTACGGCTCTGATCTTTATCTCTGGCAACCCTTTGTCGTGCCTCTCGAGCTACCCTTTCTCGCTCCTCTCTGGCAAGCTTTTTCCGTCTCTCCCTAGCAAACCTTTCTGCCTTCTCTTCCTCTCGTAATCTAATATCCAGCTCTCCTAATCGATCCTCCCATGTCATAGGATCATCCTTGCCGGGCGGCAGCTTAAGCGCCGCTTGCCTGTCGCTGTTTACTCCCTCTTGTAAGACGCTGAACCCTTCAGTTCCTATGATAGCTGGCTCTTCTCTAGCACAAGCTTCACCTTGAGGTTGCGTTGGTGCTAAACTTCCTTCCGTGCGTTGTTAGCTCTCAGTCGCTGCTAACCGGCTAAAGTCGATCTGTGTAACTCGTTTTGGCTCGACATTTTCTCTTGTCGAGGGGCTAGGAACGTGAAAGTGGTCAGCGGATTCTGTTACAAGGTTCGACTCTAGACTCTCTCGGCTCTCCTGCTGTTGTGCGACCTCGGATCCATCGTTTGCTTGATCTTCAACGACCCTCTCCGGTCTGACTGCTCCCAGATGGTCCTGGTCAAAGCGGAATTGGTCCGCTGCGGCCAGGCTGCCGAGGCTACTTGCCTGTTCTTCTGCGACGACCTGATCCGAGCTTACACTCTTACTCTGCTCCTCGAACCTTTTGTTTTCCTTTTTAATTATTTAGACTTGCTGAGATACAACCACTGCCTATGGTTCCGACAAATCCTCTTCTTCAGCTTTTGAACTTGATTCTATTTCTTCTGCTGCAGTGCTCGTTCAATCGATCGGCAATAGTCTTTGTCGTTAATCCATTGCCGGTGGCTGCGTCTCCTTCAACCTCCTCTTTGCGTCTTCTTCTTGTTGGAGTGCTGCCTCGTCCAAGTCGGCAGTTTCATCTGTGAAGGATATTGGCTCGTCATCAAACAGAGACTCTTCTCAATTACGCCTTATCTGATCATCGAACCAGACCTATGCCGCTTCTGCCCCTTTTAAAACCTTTTGATCCATATTGAGGCTCTCCTCAACCTGGGACGCACTTAGCAGTGACCCTTGTACACTTTGGTCCCTTTAAGCCAGTTTCCATTCCCCTTGTGTCCCTTGCTCTCTTCCCGAAGTGTTCCGTTCGATCTGATCGATCTGCGTCTCTGCGAATCCCTTGTGCCCACCTTTAGCTTCAGTTAAGATCGCTCTCCCACCAGATTGCCTCAAAGATTGCTTTGAGGTATAACGCTCCACTGCTGCCTGGTCTTCATCATCTAGTGACGCGACCTCTGATGCAACCATCTCCTCGTAGCGCACAGGGATCTCTGATGTAGCAATTTCAGTTCTTATACCGTCTGCCTGCACCACTCCCACATCTATGGCCTGCTTCTGCTGCTGTGCCGGAGTGAACGGCTCTATCTCCGCGGCGTCTTCTGTATGATTGTTGTGATCGGCGGCCAAAGATGGGGTTTGGTTTATCTCTTCCCTTAGCCTCTCCGATTGTTCTGCTAGTATATCTTGCTTTTTAACGTCTTTAGCAGGATTTTCCTTCAGCAGGCTTATCCTAAGGCGGCTCAATTTGTCTTCTGTTCTCTGTACACCGGGCCTCACTCTTCTAATAGCTCTTCTCCGTTCATTTTGCTGCCGCCTTCTCAGTCTCTGCGTTTGTACTTCACTTCGGACCAACCGTCCCGCTTTATCCGGAAGCGGCTCGCCTTTATCAAGCATATCTTAATCAGATTCCCATTCCGACCCCATTTGTTCTTCGCTTGTGACAGGGACGTGCTCGGGCCGGTATCCCTTGGTGATTCTGGCCTGACCTTTTAGATTGTCTGCATGCGGGCTCGGTTGGAAAGGGGATTGAGTGCTGCGAGATACAGGATGTTGTCTGGTCTCGTGCTGCTCCAGACTTTTCTGCTCTGCTTGTTGGGGCCTCTCTTGACGCTCTCCACTGATTGCGTCTCTGTTCGCTGGAAGACTGAGCTGGTGATGGTGCATCTTTGGTATACTCAAACAGGCGCTTGTCGGCTGCCCAAAAAAGGCGAGAATAACGGATTGCCGCACAAAAAAGGAGGTCATCTGTTCAAGCTCCACGACTGCTGAGTGAAGATTTTCTATAAAGAGGTGTGGTTTGTCTTGCTCATTATGGTAATTGTAAGGGATCCTGTATCGTTTGACAGGGACATTCGAGAGCTCTAAGTCTGAAAACGCTAGTTGCTGCCGCGGTAACTTTAATGGCGGCTCAAGGTTCCTCAGCCGATGGATTTCGTCAGACTCAAACCCTAGCCGGAAAACGTTGACAGCAAAATCATGCAGAACCTCAATATCTGCTTTCTTAGGTCTTGCCTTTGCGAGTAAGTTCTTCCTCTTAGGTTCAGCTAGCATGTTAAAGCATTTACACATGGCAATGAGAAATATCTATCAAATGCCCAGATCCAGTTAGTCAACTTTAGTCCCTGGCTTGAGAAGAAAGGTGCAATCGGGCTGCTGGATCATGCACTGGCCAGCTATCTAGTTTATATCAGAGAAAAGAGAATCCTCTAGGGCGAAGGGGATCGTATCCCGCGGTGATAAATCTACCAGCCGCTTGACGCAGTCAGTTGGCTCCTTCAACCAGTTTAAATCCTCAAAAAAGGTGGAAAACGAAGGGACCAAGCGATCTCTAGTACGATGGCATATTTCGCCCCAGATGATTTCCCGGTTTTGCTCTCCGAATGCGCCAAATATCTCTCCACTCTTCAGCCTCCCGTACAGAGCTGAAGCATCTGCTCGACACCCGCCAGGTGAGGTACCTTCTATGGCTTTGACGTCAGCCTCAGTAATCTTCTGCATAGCTTGTCTCTCTTTTCTAACTATTCTGTGCCAAAAGTCCGCAATATGGTCAAGATAGTAAAGGATATACTATTATTGTTTAGTGGCGATGGCGAGAATGAGCAGGTTCTAGAGGTATTTTACCGGGTCAACTCTCATAGCAATTCCCTTATGCCAAGTGCTTGTTTTCCAACCTTTCTAAAGGCCAAAAACGTTAAGTAAAGCATCGCATACCGCAGTAATACCACAGTGACGCTGAAGCTGCTGAATATTTCATTGCCCATAAGGTGTTAACTGTGCCCAGCAACGGTTTTCAAACCACCAATTGTTAATCCGCAAGTCTCTTTAAAGGTGATACAACCGGAGTTTACGGTAGATCTCACCAGGATAAGGACGATCCTCATTTGCATATTCCTCTACTAGAATCGTTCTGAGCTCTTCAGTAAGATCTAAAGCAATACGTTAACAAGGTTCCTGTACCCTGTGATAAAAATGCGTATTTCAGTACCTGTGGAGTATAAATCTACCGTCCATCTTCTATACACTGTGAGAAGCACCTGCGTGGCAGCTAAAGCTCGACTCTCTCTGTTCAGACATTTCAGCTAGTACCTGGAAGGAAACTCCAGCTCTGGATATTTATCATGTGCCCCTGCACGGAGCTGTTCATCTGAAAGCTGTGAATATCGCAGTGCAATATTAAGGTCCCGCTTATCGATTTCTGCTGGAATATGATTTGGTAGCAGCAGCGGCCTGCAGCCTTCGTCTTTAAATACTGCTTTTAGTCTTTCTACATTCTTCTTTAATTTTTTCGGATCTTTTGTTTTCAGTAGTGGAAAATACAGCACCTCTAGCCGAACGCTTACCGTACCTCTACACTTAAGGATCTTTTCCGTCGCAAAATTGCGTTCTTTCTTTTGGTATTGAGCCCGTCATATTATAATGATAGTTACAATGCTCAATGACTTCTCTGACTAGGGCTTCCATTCCATGTAAATATTCATAAGAAGCTTCAAACGGATCCTTCGTCTCTAAAGGGCTCCTGGACGGAACAGGCCCTAGGAAAACTCCTAGCCTCTTTATCAGGCTAGGACAATAGTCCTGGGCTCTACCTCTGTCCTAGGCTTCCTCTCCCGAGCAGATATAGTTCCTCGGCTATATATTGTCCTAGGACTTCCCTCCCAGCCTTGCTATAGAGCTAGGATAAGATTCTTTGGCTATTTCGATCCTAGGGCCCCTCTACTGGGACATATCTCCTCGGACTTTCCTCCTTAGTTCCTCCTCCTTGAGATATCATTTCCGGACATCTTCTATTTGGGGACAATCATCCCTGGACGTTTTTACTCCTAGAAATCTTCTCCTCGGATAGATAATGTGATAGGAAGCCTGTATATCCTAGGTTCTTCGGCCTGAGCTTCAAATTGCCCTAGGAGAATATCCCCTTATAGCCATAACTCTCGCCACTCTTAGATCAGCTTTCCATAATCGGAGGCAGGGTGATAGAGTGGCCAAATATAACACCATGGAAAGTACTAAGCTGAAACCCGTTTTAGGTCATGTCGGATAATCTTCGCGTAACCTCTTCTTATTAATATTTTAGATGGATCTCAATACATAATCTGAAAGCTATTTTCTACTGTCCAGCAGCTGTATAATCTCCCGAAAATTCAATCAACGAGTGGCTAGACTGTAGTGGTCTAAGTACTATGAACGAGTGTATTAAAGTTACGATTTCTCCGCTTTCTCCGCTTTTCTCTTCTCCAGTCGGTCCAACATTTTATCGAAATTTTTGAAAACTCTCGCCCGCCGCTCCTCCTCGGTCTCCTTACGCCAATCTATCTTTCTCTTTGTTCCGCCTGATACTGATTAGCGCAGTATGGGAAATTACATATGAATAAACCTACCATCACTAGTATCGCTGCTGTCGCTCACGTCTCGGGAAAGGTCGAACATGTCGCCGATTCTTCGGTTCCGCTTTGGGGGTTTTAAATTTCCTTTGTCTATCAACTTGTTAGAATGGAGAGAGTATCTGTATAGAATAGTCTTCACCTCCACCGCTATTAACCTCATCTTGAGAACGTTTCAGGGTGGTCGTCTTCGTGCGCCCCCGCTTTGAGGAACGATCTTCATCTACCACGCAATTAGACTGCAGAGAGTATCCGTTTTGAATAAGCCCTTACTTCCGCTACTTTCGTCATCTGCTCGATAGCGTTTCTTACTGCCTGATATTTTCAAGATCGCAGGCGATTCATTGTCCGAGCCTTCGATAGTGAGCCTTCAAGATACGAATATCACAGTAAGCACTTACTGTCGCTGGTCACGTCCCCGTAACTGTAGTCCTTTACATCATGTTTGTCAATATAACGCTCGCAATAGTTAAGAACCGTTTGCGCGCTTGTTAGAGCTTGATGAAGGGTTCCGGCACAATCTGAATCTTTGTAATCACCGCTGTGATATGACTTAGTTAAAACGCGGATCTTCCGCCCATGTTTTTAGAAATCATTCTCGGTGGGATACCACGGATATTCAACACGGTCAATATTGACCATACTGTATGGCGAGGCAGAAAGAGTAGGATGTTAGTTGAACTAGGGAATATTATATCTGAAAAGAAAAACTGTTACTTGTAGGATCTTGTTGCCTTCAGAATTACCTATGAAATTCATGTAGTATCTTGTCGTGCTCTTATATTCCAACAGCCGCTGTGCAGTTACCACTATTGGGACTCGCACAAGCCCCCTGGGATTCAGAAATGAACCTGTAATGGGGGCCCGAAGTGATTCTATTACCAAGAGGCCAAATAAGGATCTCAGAGCAGCACAAGCACAATAAGTATCTGAGCAGACGGGACGCTTCCTAGGATTTTCTGCATTCAGTTATGGCGAAAACAAAACAGACTGCACGTGCGCTTTTCCTCACCCACTATCGCCATTGTTGACTATGATTGACCCTAGCATACAGGGAAATCAATTGGAGGTGTCGCTCCAAAAAAGAGTTTGGGAACCCTTGCCAGCGAGCAGTTATCGGGGAAGTGATTGCCCAGCGGCACCGGTACTATAAAGAGGCCACACTGTTACAAGCCCGGTACTCTCCTCATGCTATTTTCTTCATTTTCTGTTTCCCTTTGTGCGCAAAGTGAGTGCTAATCGAAGTGGAATAGGAACGGTGGCTCTCAGGGAGATTTACCGCTATCAGAAATCTACGGATCTCCTCATCCGCAAGCGTCCTTTCCAACGGCTTGTCCGTGAAATAGTGAATAGCCGCTACAAAGACTCGAAAGACGGAAGATTTCGCTTCTAATCGACGGCGATTGAAGCTTTACAGGAGGCATCCGAGTCATATCTTGTTAGTATTTTCGAGGATACCAACCACTGCGCTATACATACAAAACGGGTAACTATCCATAAGCCACTTTCCAATTGCCCTGTTTCGCCCTAAAGAATGTTCTCACACCAGTTTCGTAGAGCTAAAGGATATTCAACTTGCGCGACGTCTACGTGGAAAAAGGCTATATTAACGCTTGATTTGTACCCACGCTTAATAGATTTGTGGTTTATTCTGGAATGTCATGGTCAGTAATGAGCCTAGTTTCCGAGCAAAGGTATAAGGCAAATGGCGTAGAGAGATAAGGGAATAGTAGCTAATTTCCGGCAGATTTATGGATAGAAGAAGAGATGCGTGCGTATAGAAGTTTAGGCAAAGGAATCACCTAGATTCAATCTGGTTATTTCATTCTTCAATCGTGACCAATCCAACTTTAGTAACTAGGAAGGTGTTTGAAGTATCCCCGCCGCTAACAATCCAGTTCCGCCGGCAGCCGGTCTAAAAGATGTTATCGTCGCCCAGCCTTCCAATCCAAGATGACACTTGCGGGAGCTCAGTGAGAATATCACCTTGCCGTGGACAGTAAAGTTGTCTCACGAACACCTGTACAGTGCCTTGCAAAATCAGTGTCACAAAATCAAACTGTCTAAAAGATTATTCTCGAGGATGGGGCCGAAACTGGACCCCCACCTGCTCACCACGCTTTACCTGGTCTGCTTAAGCCGTAAAATGTTTACAAATGCCTGAAGATCTTGGTAACAGTATTACAATACGGCTATGAGAAGGTTCTAGAATAACAGATGATGATCAGAGAGCATGTTTACGTCACAGCGGCTATCTCACGCCACTGCTTAACGAGGTAAACGATCCACCTGAGGCTTATGAGCAACATCTCCAGTCAGAAAATATCGTATCGTCATGAACAATACTCCTTCATCCAATGACAAAGACGATGAGTTTTCAGTGTGGGCTCCTACCCCAGACTGCCCTATCTTCAATGATGAAACGATCAACACACAGATTAGTACGCCAATCCCTGTTCGCACTGATGATACCCCTACTCAGCCTTATCGGCGAAATGATCTGAATTTAGTCTCACTCACTGAGTGGGACCAAGAAAAGGCATATAATGAAGATCCGCCAAGCTGTATTCACTACTCAATAGAGTGGAAGGTCAGAGTGAACAAGAGACAGCTATCGAAGGACATAGAGCAGAATCTGGTTCTTGCCCCTAGCTCCTACTGGCAGTTGTTTCTTCAACCTAAATTGGAAAGCTTATTGGATAAAAAGGTGAGATGTAAGAAAACGGTGGTGGCTGAAAATACTACTATCACTGTGTCAATCACAAAATGTTCAGAACGAGATTTGGTTAAGCGATTTGACGACACTAATATAGATTGGTCTATGATAGAAGACCAACTTGAAAAGTGGGGTCAACTGTTTCGTGCTGGTCAGTAATTCAGGGTTGATCTTTGCTTTGATTATAGAGAATCCGACCAGGCGTCGGTGGTCCCAGCAAAAAGGAAATAGCCCAATTTATCAGCAACTTAGCGGATGCTAACCGAACGAGAAGCTTTACTTAATGCAGAATAAGTTGTTACTGGCCATTATTCAGTCTGGCGAGAAATCTATAACCTCATGCGTTGTTCTGGGCCGCCTTGTCCCCTAGGACCCTATTGTTGGAGAGATCCGGATGGAAAAAAACACTACCTACTCAAAACTCATCATTTAAAAAGCATGATCGAGTATAAGAAGCAGGATTTCGATTTAAAGAGCCACAAGGACGTCCCCAGGTTTATTAGGCAGCAACTTTACGCAGAAGAGGACCAACGGTCGAAAAGGCTCAGGAGATCGGCGTCTTCGGAAATGCGAAATGCGATCCCCACTGCCACACATATACCTGAGACTGCAGCTGCTGTTGCTGCTAATCAACATGCTCTTCCAGCTTGTATTAGGATTCCTGGCGATCCGGAAGACGCTGTCCGTTTATATACTCAATGGCTAAAGTCCAAGGTCAGGAACGAGGCGCGTAAAGCACACTTACAGAAAGCCTGTGATATTGCCTTAGAAAACCACCTCAACTTGGATCAGTTAGATCTTGATCAAAATCCCGATTTTTTTGTCCAACATGACGTTAAAATTGGCTCTGCTCGACGCTTTATTAGCGATATCAAGAGCTGGGTCCAGGAGGTGAGCGACGTCTATCAAGCAGGAACGGCCCAGGAGGGTCTGTAAGAAAGAATCGTGCTCTTCACTGCTGAAACCTCTATTCTACCTAAGATACTTTGATACACTCTTGAATTAAGCCAATGTCATGGAATATGAATCGCGTCATAATTCTTCTTCTATAGTCCACCCTGCATGTCTAAAATGACCTTTCGCACTGTCGGCTTGTGCGCCAACCACATTCACGCACCATTCCAGAAAACGTCCATATTTCTGCTCTAAGTTATTCTCGTGAACATTCCAATACCGTTTAATAAATGCCTTAAGCTCCGTAAAAAATTCCTCGATCGGATTGAGATCTGGTGAGTACGGTGGGAGGTAGAGAAGCTTCACTCCAGTGTAATAACACATCTGTTTAATCTTGTTGCCGTGATGGAAAGATACATTATCTATTACTAATACTGATTTGGGATTAGGCTATCGGCCATAATGGGAGAGGAGCTCTTGGATAAAATTCTCAAAAATTGTGCCATCAACTGACCCTTAAAATACACGCGAGAGGAGTATACCGTCTTGTGAGTAGGCTGGCAAGATTTGGTATCGTCGTTCACGTTGAAAAGGCGTTACTTTAATAGGGGTCACCCCTCGCGGTGCCCAACCAGATCGTCTATAACCCGTCCGTTTATCGCACCCGGACTCATCAACATAGACTAAATGATAGGAGTGGAAATCGGATAGCTGATATAAGTAAAAGTCTCGTAGATCCTCGTTCCTTGCTTTTGATATCCGACGAGTCGTTTTCCTCGTCCAGCCGATTGATGTCAAACTTCGGCTTATAGTTAAAGGTGCTGCACAGACACCGGCCTTGTTCTGAAGAGAGACTGCCATCTCTTCCAAGTACATCCCAGGCTCCTCGCAAATAGCGTCACAAAGCACGTCAAGCGCAGAGGGAGGAATCGATTTGCGACGTTCAGCGCCGTTAGGTGGGGCTCTAGAGGTGCTGAAGGTGTGGAGGTTCGAGCGTAGTCTGTACACAGCGCGGACACTGCAGCCAGCAGCGGTGGCTATTTCAGCGGGGGACATCGACTTACTGAGAATCATATCGCGAATCTGGACATGTTGGGAAGGTGATAGCCGAGGTGCCATGATGCTATGATTGATACGGGTTTTAGAGTGCCGCTCAAGAAGGCATCCGTCAGAGGAATCTGCAGTTGCATTTTCGGTTCGTCCACGCCACCGTAGAATCTCAGGTCAATAAACCCTCTTGCGACTTACTACACCGGTCAGTATGGTCAACCCTAGTGGCTTCCTTCAGCAAGTCTGATGCTATCGTACTTGTTGCGACGGAAAACTCTTCGTCTATGGTGTTACAAAGCAGCTGAGAAAGAGATGGGCAAAACCTGCGGCTCTGGTTAGGGCGCCGTGACTGGTCTTACTACCGTACACCTGTCGATCGTGGCTTTACCGCGGGCGTTGGTAGCATACAGTTGACTGGCCTTGCTCAGCCTTGCGCATCTTGCAAAAGCAATGGCGGATCCCGTCACCCATCATCCGTCACCCGTCATCTACAGTTCGCCATCCACCAGCAGGAACATCGGCGACAGAGCAGCCGTAGCGGCGTTGAGACGACGCATCGCGGTCAGCCCAAGCTTGAGATTTGTTAGTGAAGATACTAATAGAACAGCAGAATTGCTTGATAGAGCAGAATGCAATGACCTAACCTTGCGATTTGAACATAACCTTGGCCAAGAAGATGTCCAATTTATCGTGTACAATTAATACTCGATTTCCACTACAGGATTATACCATGGGTTGGATCACAGCCTTGCCTGTCGAATATGCCACTGCGAAAGCTCTACTTAATGAAGAACACGAGGCGCCGCCTCGGATAAATGGTGATCCCAATCTCTATACTCTAGGTCGAATCGGTCCACATAATATTGTGATCACCTGCCTCCTAGCAGGGTCGATTGGAAATGATGCTGCCGCAACAGTGGCGGCGAATCTATCTACTCGGTTTTCAGCCGCCAGAATCAGCCTCATGGTGGGAGTCGGCGGTGGTGTGCCTAACAACATTGACATCCGGTTGGGAGATGTGGTCATCAGCCATCCCGAAGATGGCAATCCTGGAGTAGTTTAGTATGATTTCGGAAAAGCTGAGGCTGATAGCAAATACCGACGGACCAGACACCTGGATAAGCCACCACCTCTTCTCTTACATGCGCTCAACGAAGTACGGTTAAACTATCTGTTGGGAGCGAGTACTTTCAAGGACCACCTTGCCATTCTAGAACAGAATTCAATATTTGCCCAAGCTGCAGCTGGACCAGATCGACTTTTTAAATCAACCTACGATCACACCAGCGGCCGATCTTGCGTAGGGTGTAACGAGCAAGAACTGGTCAAACGGGATCCTCGATCCCTGCAGAGAATGGTTAAGTTTCATTACGGAACTGTTGCATCGAGGAACACAGTGATAAAGGATGTGGCTCACCGAAACCAAATCTGCGAAGATCTAGATTGCGAGATTCTCTGTTTCGAGATGGAGGCGGCTGGATTAATGAATAACTTCCCCTGCCTGGTGATCCGCGGTATCTGCGACTACGCCGATTCACACAAGAATAAATCATGGCAGCCGTATGCGGCAGCAACAGCTGCGGCTTATGCTAAGGAGATTTTGATGGTTATTCCAGCGATCGAAGTGATCCAACTTGAGCCGATCCGAAATATGTGACAGCTCGATGCCGGCCCTCCCCAAAATTATTGAGAGATAATAGCGTACACGATAAAAGAGTGCTTTAGATAGTAATAGAATTTACTTATCTTGTGCTAACTCGCTGAACATTAGTTCCATGGTATGTTCCATTTTTGAGAAATTCGCAATTCACTAGACGTTTAGCCATATTAGAGCAGTTACAACATTGCTTCAATGATATCTTGACCCATCTATATGTCGCGATTTATGGCCTTGAAGGTTGCGGCAAGAGCGCGGTAGCGATTGAATTTGTACACCAAATTCATAAACGTTGGAATTGCGCTGTATTTTGGGTATCAGCTTTCGATACACTCCGTTTCGAATCATCGTACCGTGCGATCGCTCAGGTATTGCAGATTCCCGAAGCAAAAAATCCAGAAAAAGATATCCTGGACCTGGTCAAGTCGAAGCTTGATCAGTATCACAGAGGGAGATGGTTGATGGTAGTGGATAATGTTGACCAGAAGAACATCCTTTGGAATAAAGACTCAGAACGATCAGATAAACGGCTCTGGGATCATTTACCTCAAAATCGAAATGGGATGATTCTATTCACGACACGTAGCCGTGGTATTGCAGTGGATCTAGCACTGAACGCATATTACCATTTGGACAAGATGGAGCCTCGTGAAGCGGAGGAGTTGCTTTATAACGCTTTAAGACACCAACCAACCCTCTACTTAGGCGACTCAGTCAACAAATTTTTAAAATTGCTTACCTACCTTCCGCTGGCCATTGTTCAAGCTCTTGCATACATGAAACGTAATGACACTTCTTTGAGCAAGTACGTCGAACTGCTCCAAAGAACTGATAACTCCTTGATTGAGCTTTTAAAGAATGATTTTCAAGATATAAATCGTGCCGACGAGTCTTATAATGCTGTAATAGCTACTTGGCTGATCTCATTCCAACAGATTCAATAAGAGAACCGTTCTGCAGTCGATTATCTCTTATTTCTTGCTTGTATTGAACCGCTCAATGTTCCTCGATCTATTTTTCCTCCTAGATCTTCTGATGTTGAGGAAGAGGAAGCTATCGGCGTATTAACAGGATATACATTCCTAACAAAACGTTCGGAAAATAATCACTATGACATCCATCCCCTGATTTATCGTGTTACCCAGAATTGGCTAAAAGAGACATCCGAATGGGTTCATGCTGTTAGAGAAGTTATCAAGCGACTGATATAATTGATTCCGTATGGTGGACATCAGCAGTCCAAGCATTACTCTTCTTACCTTGTTCACGGACTATTCACTGCAAGGATTTCAGATATTATCGACGAGGAGGTTACTATCGATCTTCTCGACCGTATCGGCCGCTGCCGTCAATCGCTAGGAGAGTATAACCATGCCGTATTGACACATCAAGAGGTGCTCTATCGCCGAAAAAGGATCATTGGATTAAAGCAGAAGGTAACGCTGACCAGTATGGACAACCTCGCTTCAGCGCTTAGCAGCCAAGGGAAATATCAAGAAGCCGAACCGATGCACCGAGAAGCCCTCCAATTGAGTAAAACGGTGCTGGGAAAGGATCATCCCGACACGTTGATCAGTATGGCTAGCCTTGCATGGACCTGGAAATCCCAGGGTCGTACTACGGAGGCTATCAACCTGATGGCTTCCTGTGCTCACTTCAGTGACAAAAGACTTGGCTCTGAACATCATCTCACAAAGGAAAGATATGCTTTTTTGGCATCATGGAGAGCTCCAAAACAAGGTATCAAAAAAATTGATATTACGACTTCGAGTGCTACGAAACGAAGAGAATCGGGCTCCCAGGAACCCGAGGCCAAGCAGAAACATATATGCAGGATTCACCGGTGATTAGGTATTCTAAAGCGATATGTAGATAAATGTTTCGATATGATATGGACAGCGTCTGAAGCTAATATAAGCAGCGTCTAAAGCTATGTTTGGGAGGCTAAAGAGCCTGATTTACTTAGAGAGCTAAGTAACAGCCTTTTGTTGCTGTTATTTTTAATGTGATAACGGATCACATACTTTAGATGTCCTCGTTGACGTACATAGTCCACACTGTAAAAATATCGACCGGATTTGATATTGCGTACAGAAGCCCATTTGACCTAGTGGACTGGTCGTGACACATAACATAAATTATAATTATGTTCTGTAATACAGGATTATAAATATCGTGTTTTATTAAAGCTGAAAATGTGACTTTCTCGCAAGCTTAAGTAGGCTTTTCCGGTGCAGGTAACACTCCAAATCACGATTCAGCATTTTCGAAAAATACTGCCAAGAATTGTAATACCGAAGCTTTCAAGAATTTTAATCGCCGATCTGTAAAGTATAGTATGGGAGCTAATCTATAAGTGGAATAGTTTGAGTGCTTGTAAGTCATCATGCTTCGAATTAACTGTCAAAGAGTGTTGGTTTGTGACACTGATTTTGCAAGGCACTGTATCAAACTTCAGGCGAACATTGAGCCGTTGAGTAGAGCTGCCACCGGAGTAAAACATCCGGAGGTCCCTCAGCCGAATACTGCGGACAATCCACGAGGGTTTTGTTCATAAGGAGTCCCTTAAATGGGCCATTTGATGTCACCTTAACCTCGTGGAGTACCAAATTGGATCCATTAAAAAGATCCAAAATTGGTTCCCAGGAGCTAGAATCGGAGCCGGGTGCGAACGTTTCCCGTGCAAGATGCACTCGGCTTGGCGTCCAGCCCCTTAAAGTCCTCTCTTCGCTCCACACTTTGGTGGGACAGGAGCTATACCACGATATCAAATATTTCGTCCGTGGGCCTCTATCAAGATGCTGTTCAAATCCCTCTGCTTTCTCGCCCTTATCTCAGCTATTCGGGGGCAAGACCCAGAGTGGACGATTGACTGGTGGTTACTAGACACGGTCGGGAGCTGCTCTAATAACCCAGATATGATGATCTAAGGCTATTAGAATCCAGCATATGTGTTTAATGGCAGCACTGAGTATTTTAACGTGGAAGTTAGTCCAAACGCTTTCTATTTTAACTATACTGGACCGGCTATCTTGGATATTTAAATATATTTTGGGGATTGTTGTGAATGTGTTACATGGGAAGCTAGGTCTTGCTGGTTCATTCTAAATGCTGATACGCTTGGGCCGATGAAATACCGAGTGGTGGCTGCGTGGCAGAACGAATAAGAGGACAAGCAAAGCAATAGGAGATAACAGATAAGACGTGACCAGGAATTTCGGCGTAATTGCATTCAATTGGGCGTTTTAACTGTGTTTGTACCTTATTGGAGCGAACCACTAGTAAATAGTTAAACACATGTAACAAAGAATGCTAGAAGACCAGGTAAGGTATAACGACGCTGGGTTGTCGCAGAGCTTTTAAGAAAGAGAATGTGCACGGATGTATACCAACTTTGAGACAGTCTACGTATTAAAATCTATCTCTTGTCCGCTTGTCCCATACATTGTAATCAATCTAGGTGAATTACCTTCGTTGTACCTGAAATTCCCCACCATTACCACTGTATGCCCTAATCTCGTGATCCTTTTTCACTTAATGCAACAACCAATTATTGTATACCAGAAATAAAATTAAACTCAATCCTATACAAGCATCCGTTATTGCGACTGTGATTTTGGCAGTTACAGACCAGTTTCCGTCCTAAGCGGTATACACATTGATAAGTGTGTTAACAAAGCCAAGGATGGCATTAAATAAGCTTGGTCTAGGACTCTAAGGTTAATATTAGCCTTCTTTCTCTATTTGAATAGAATGAAGCTTACAGAAATATTCTGTTCACTAGCTAAATGAAGTTTGCTTGCCATTTAAACCAGAGCTAAGAGATGCCAATAACTCCAATGAAACAACAAACACCTGCCACCTAGAGAAGTGAAGCGTTCTGAACCGTATCTAGAATTATTTTTCTAGCTCTATTCCTATCTGCGGCTTCGTGAAGCGAAGTGAATCTTCTAAAAGAGGTGAAAGTGCTCAAGAAGAAAATATATTTAGTTAAAATAAGCCAAGTGAATATGCTGGTAAAGAAATTGTCATGACGAGAGATTTTATCCAATTCCAGGAGCATTCTCACATACCGAGATACCGGGGGTGCTTGGGCAGTTGAAAGGTGTCTGGGAAAAGCGGCATCGCCGCGTTGAAAGACGCGCGGCGGGAGATCGGGGTTTTCAGTATCCGGGTTAGAACGTGCTTCCATCAAATTTAGAGGTAGTATTGTTATATTGCGTTTTTGAGAGGATATTTTTTGCCGTATGTGCTCTCTAGTAAAAGGATTACTCTATTCTATCACAGCATTATATGGCAGAGACACTAGTGGTCTTAGGATATTCATAAGCAGCAGTAATAATGTTGGATCAAGTTGAATTGTTCTGTCATACAAGTGAAGCAAATAAATGAAACTAGGTATAGCCTATTTATATGTTTTCTAGGGTTGATAACTGGAGTTATAGAGATGGCACCGTTTTTGGCTCCCAAAGTCATGCAGAGGCTCCCGATTCTGCTCTAAAAGGCGAAGCGTAGAGGCTATCACATTTCTCTCATCGAGAACAAAAACAGGAACTAGATACGCCAATGTTCCATTCTCAGGCCTGCACTACTAGTAACTACAGAAAGCCTATATATTCTATATTATGGGCTAATGCATCCTGAAACACAATAAACTAACAGGAGACTCGGCGTCTTTCCATTCAGAAGACTTTATTCCCACAGACATCCATTCGAATCGTAACCTGATTCGAAATGGTTCCAAAAATATCCTTCCTATACTGAAGGGTAGCCTGTGGCCTAATCGGATTAATAGTTGTCATTAAAATAGTATAAACTATACCATTAACATAATTAGTTACCATTATTATGGCTGTGACTGTCTCCGTTAACATCTTTTTGAAAGAGCACAAAGTCAAACTTAGGTTGGCTGAAACATTACAGCTTTTTGAAGCGAAATCATCTAACGGTTAGTTGTAGACTTCAGGACAGAGAGCCACACCGGGTTCGCAAGTGACAGAAGAACAGTTATAGAATGATGGTGAGAGATAGAGACCCCAGTCTTTAAACGAATACCTGTTAACATTCGAGATATCATAGAAGAGTGATTGATTTTCAGGATGATAGGTGTACTTGAACTGGGTGATGAAAAAGTCATTAAAAGTAATAACTATTTTTAATAATATGCCTCCACCGTTTGGATTAACTCAATAAGACTCGCCATAATTACCAATGTTTGGATCTAAGTGACTGGCTGTGTCGTTGGTAGCATTGGCAACACTCTACACATAGACGTTAGTGTTGCACCAGTTCTTGATCAGAGCGGCTCCAACACAATTAGCTGAAAATATATTAAGCATAGCCATAGCTAAGAATGGTAACACTAAACTAAACATAATGGAGGCTATAGCTAGATTTTAAAGCGTGAGACAAGAGCACGGTTGTTGAAATACAAACAATTGGACAAGTGGAAAATAGACATTAGGTATTCATTCTTCTTATGTAGCATATGCGATTGATGTGGCCCTTTCCGCTTCCAAGAGGAACTTTAAGGAAAGGGAAACGGGTCCAAATCGGGTAGAATAGGCCTAAAGAGGCGCCGTTTAGATAAAATTAAGTGTAATCGACATCCCGGCGTGGTGAAACGCCCTGCGTGGTGGAATACGACCATGGTACTTCGATTGCCAGTATCATGTACCCGCCACCCACCGCATCGGTAGACCATCAATAGTCGTTGATATGTTTTCTCGTCATAATTCCATAGAACATATTATTCTCCCGTACAGATACCTAGATTTAGCCGCATCATGGCCCGACATCTTTACCGCTCCGAAAATTGTCCTAAACACTTTCATTCTCTCAGAGACACCAGCTTCTGTATTCCTGCTATTTTAAAATAACAAATATTCAGCGGTAAGGGTCATCTATCGTAATACCAATTATTTCACCATTCGCGACTACCGTGGACGGTCTGTGTGGATAATTCAATTGGTACAGTCCCCTGTCAGGTAATCGACATCCCGGCGTGGTGAAACGCCCTGCTTTGTGAAATAAGCCCACGGTACTTCGACTGCCAGCACCATTTCCACGCCACACACAACTTCAATAGATTACCTGCCAATGTCAACATGTTGTGTAGCCGTTCTTCTATAGAGAGAACCATTTTCGATTATTAATACGAGAATTTGCAATTTTCAAGCTTAGATTCC
This sequence comes from Pyrenula aspistea, assembly GCA_021030945.1. Lineage (NCBI taxonomy): Eukaryota > Fungi > Ascomycota > Eurotiomycetes > Pyrenulales > Pyrenulaceae > Pyrenula > Pyrenula aspistea. Next base: position 30,908 of record JAGFML010000149.1, read on the forward strand.
TGAGAGCGCCTTAGAAAGAGCTGGAATAATTTTAATGCTATAAAGACGTCGATATCCTATTTAACTCATTCTAAAAGAATACATATATAGTAATAAGGCTTAATTATTTGGAAACTAATTATCTTACTTGCAATTACTGCTTTCTAGGGTTTATGTTGATATTTGGTGTTAAAAACAATCCTTGTGAGGTACGTCGGCCCAGGAGAAGAAACAGCCGAGGACCAAGCCGAGTACGGCGGCGTGTACGTGATCAGTAACGCAGCCGCCACAAAGATTGAGCATTAGCCACCATGATGTGGCTTACCCTCTTTTGCAGCCTCACTAATTACTGTGGCTTGCACGTGCTATTTGAAGCTACCACATTTTCTCCCTCCCCGCCTATTACGTTACACAGGCTCAAAGCCTGGCACCTATCGACGCGCCCAGCGGCTAGACCGCTTGAGGCTGCAAAGATATTACTGTTGCTGCAGCGTCGTGTCACTAATTACCATCTCCCAATCCACTCTTCGTGCCGTCGATAATTACAGCAACGCCGCGAGGTGAATGTCGTGGATTTTCTATACGCAAAATTATACAGACAGCTCAATAAATCGACTTGCTGCCTCCCTATGGCGCTGTCCGTTATATACCCTACCCAAGACACAGCGGCGTCGTCCGCCATCGAGTACAGCTCTCCTCAATCCATTAGCTATAATCTACCATTATTAAATAGGGTTTGCTAATCACAGCCTCATTTTAGTATAGTGGCCGTCCACAGCCTTGGCGGCGATGCTTTCACCACCTGGACACATCCGAAATCGAAGGCCTTCTAGCTGAAGGATTTCCTCCCCCAGCAGATTCCCAATGCCCGTATTATAACCTTCAGCTACAATGCGGCAGCGGCATTTGGACAATCGACGGTGGAGGTGATTGATCATATCAAAAGCTTATTGAGCAGCTTGGTAGACAAAAAAGAAGAGCCAGAGGTATAGAAGTGTTGTCACGTTCAGAGCGAAGATATTGATTATCTGTTAGGAAATTCAGCGTTCTCTAATATTCGTCGCCTATTCTCTGGGGGGAATTGTAGTAAAACAAGTATGCCGATACCAAGCTTTCCCTGGCAGTAGTTGACGATTAACCATTTTTTTAGGCCCTATTTCAAGCACGGCTTGAGCCACAATACCAGTCGATCAAAAATACGACGCTGGGTTTGATCTTCTTCGGCACGCCCCATCATGGCAGCGAGAAGGCCATGTATGGGAAAGTGCTGGTAAATGTCGCACAATTTGTGTCTCATCGGCCGTCTCCTCAACTCTTGACCGCCCTCTAAACGAACTTTGATATCCTTCTCCGGCTAATTTTAGATTTTCGCTTTCAGCTCTCTAACTATTAGGTGTACAGTTTCTATAAACAGCAACTAATAAAAGGCTTTTTTACTCTAATAAGACTATAAGCTTCATTAAGTTGTTAGTTTATTAATTAAACCTTAGATTGTAGAGAAGCATTCTGTTTTACTCAAGCTTTATTATAAAGAATAAATCCTAGTAAATATTAATTACAGTACAATGTACAAATTTGAAACAGGTGGTGATAATACTTTTAAGAAAATTTATAAAAGGGTAAAAAGGATAAGAAATGTTTAAAGAAATATTATAAAAGAACAACCGGGTATATCTTTACAAAAAGTGAAATAAAAAAAGAGTTAGCTTAAGTTAAATAATATTCTAGTTTTATATAATTAGCATTTTAAAATCCCTTATTTATTAAGCCTAGTATTTACTAGGCATACTGAAAATCTTCAGTATCTTACTATATTATTTATGTTAATGTTGTTATCTTAAGGGCAGCAATAACGGCAATTTGTACTTTTTAAATTAAAAGAATCAGGCAAAACCTAGATATATTTTAAATATGTACAGGATTAGCGAGAGAAGTATATTATTTATTTGGACAATATTTATTTGCTTGCTGATAAGATATGTGATTTAGATACTAAAGTATTTTCTAGGTTAACGCAAACATAGATAAAAGTATTCAACAATTGCTTATACAACTCGCCCATATTCTTTAAATAAATAAGAATGTTGAGAGCGTACAACAACAATTAGCCAATATCTTGCAAGCCTGGCTCCTAATATTTGATAATGCTAATGATCCTAAGCTTAATCTAGCTCTATATCTACCGACCGGAAACTGAGGTAATATCATCATTACCAGTTAAAATTCTCAATATTAACGCTATAATACAGTAGGATATCAAAAAGTCAGTTAGCTTTTACTCAACGATTCAATATTATTATTAAATAAGAGTCTCTATGGAACAACAAGTCCCTCACAAAACGTTATAGGGGAAGACCAGAAAATTGTCAAAACCCTTAGTTACCTCGCGCTGGCCGTTGTGCAGGCTAAAACTTATATTCAGAAGACTTCTTGTTCACTTTCCAACTATTTCAATATCTACAAGAGATGGAAAAGAAATATATTAGAATATTTACTAGTATATTTTAGTATAGACTATTAGTACTTTGTATATATGATTTAATAAGTATTAGTTAATATAATTATATTAAAGCAAAATCTAGTATGTTATTAGATACTATAATTATTAGATTTTCTCAGTTTCTATTACCACAACCAGATCCCAATTTAAATGTTCTATAATACTTGGCACTAGCAGAAGGAGAATCAGAATCTCTTTAATTATTTCCCATGGCAAGTTACATTTACAGACTTCTTTAACTATCATTAATTAGTACAAATATTAGTATCCTCACTTGTATTATTTTTATTAATTACAAGAAATACAAACGTTTCACTATCTCTACATTCTCTAGTACATAAGTAGTGTTGGGATTGGATATTTAAAAATGAATAATAGCTTAGTTATCAATATGTATTATTACTTTTAACTAGTTCTATAGAGTGGAAATATGAAACAGAAGATTATATATTTCACCGGTCATTAGTATCTCACATATTTAAATTGCTTCAACTCCAAGATAACTAAAGTGATTGGAGCGAGGAGGAGAAAATACAGAAGTGGCCAACCTTGTCTTTAATACTCGGGGAGAATGGCTGGACAAAGGATGCTATAGAGTTAACAGAGGAGGTGGTGAGACTGCGGAAGAGCAAGCTCGGCGAGGATCACCTGGACACGTTACGGTCGATACATGCTCTAGCGATTTACTATAGCGAGGCCGGGCGGCGGACGGAGGCCCTCGAGCTGACGGAGGAGGTAGTAAGACTACGGAAGAACAAGCTTGGCGAGGATCACCCTGACACGTTACGGTCGATACATGCTCTGGCGATTTGCTACAGCGACGCCGGGCGTTGGATGGAGGCCCTCGAGCTGACGGAGGAGGTGGTGAGACTGCGGAAGAGCAAGCTCGGCGAGGATCACCCTGACACGTTACGGTCGATGCGCAATCTGGCGATTCGCTATAGCGACGCCGGGCGGTGGATGGAGGCCCTCGAGCTGACAGAGGAGGTGGTGAGACTGCACAAGAGCAAGCTCGGCGAGGATCACCCTGACACGTTAGGGTCGATGCGCAATCTGGCGATTCGCTATAGCGACGCCGGGCGGCGGACGGAGGCCCTCGAGCTGACAGAGGAGGTGGTGAGACTGCACAAAAGCAAGCTCGGCGAGGATCACCCTGACACGTTAGGGTCGATGCATGCTCTAGCGATTCGCTATAGTGACGCCAGGCGGCGGACGGAGGCCCTCGAGCTGACGGAGGAGGTGGTGAGACTGTACAAGAGCAAGCTCGGCGAGGATCACCCTGACACGTTAAGGTCGATGCACAATCTGGCGAATCGCTACAGCGACGCCGGGCGGCGGACAGAGGCCCTCAAGCTGACGGAGGAGGTAGTGAGATTACGGAAGAGCAAGCTTGGCGAGGATCACCCTGACACGTTACGGTCGATGTACAATCTGGCGATTTGCTACAGCGAGGCCGGGCGGCGGACGGAGGCCCTCGAGCTGACGGAGGAGGTGGTGAGACTGCACAAGAGCAAGCTCGGAAAGGACCACCCGGACACATTGGCATCAGAAAGGCTTCTTGCTCATCTTTCTAAAGGCACAGATTATATCTCAACGGGAACAGAGGCTTCTAAGCGGCTTTGTTTAGGAAGAAATAGGTAGCTTGCTCGGTCACAATAACAATTATCTTTCGCTTCATTCTTATAGCTATTTTCTTTCACTAGGATACTATGTTCGTATATAATATTACGATCACGCGTTTTGATTCAGTGAAAACTTGTTATTTCAAGGAAACGGGTGATAGGTCCCTTGAGGTTACTCTGCTTACATGAAGCTTTCCGCACTAGATTTTGAGTTATACTTACGGTAAGTATTTTTCTTGCTATATTTAAAAAGGAACGCGTACTGTACTGTAGCAGTTCTTTACATAGCCTGCACGACGTGGTCTACCGGGAGCTCGCTCTGGTTATTCTTGGGGCTGACAGAAAATGCGACGTCCAAAAAGGATCTCAGGCCAAAAAATGCTCCTGTCTAACCCCCCCCCCAAAAAAGTGACCCTCAAAAAAGTGACCACGTCCCAAGAATTTGCCCCTTTCAAAAATGGATATTCAATCTTCAGAATGGGCAGCCTTTCACAATGATAAGGTTTGAGCAGGCGATATTCAACTCTTAAGATGCGTAGTCACCGATATGAATTACGCCCTAAAGTTGCGATCTGCAAAAATTCTGTAGGTCGATGGTCACAGTCATTGATCATCGACATTGGTAGAATCGAACACTTTCGCTGGTGGTAGAAGCTGATTAACAAGCGCCTTACGCGATGAAGGTCAGTGATCTGCCATCGACATTTCGCCCCAGCTGCGACGACCCTGTCAAATCTATGACCTATGCGACTATATCGGCATTGATGAGCACTCCTGCCTCTCAGGACTGGTGGTGAAAATCATTCCGACCTCGTACAGATCTTTTTGGCCTACCCGACTGGAAGATGCGCTTCCAAAACAGGAGAAAACACCTCTACGCGGAGGTGGAGCCGTCATATTCGGCCACAACATTACATTTAAATGGAAATGGGGGGATACTGGAGACCCGATCAAGGGCGACCTAGCTTTAGAATCGTCTGTGGCTGAAGATGATTTTCACGATAGTGGATTAGAGCTAACAGAAACCTCAGGCTCTTGACAGAGAGATCGAGGTGCGCCTGGAAATGTTGATCATGGTAATGCAGCTGAATTTTCACATCCTGAACCTGTGAAACCCCAAAATGTTACAGGACGTAATGTGACTAGTTAATTAGTATAATGGTGAAAACGCTACGGGATCGGTGGAGCGATTTTCGAAGGTAGGTAAAATACTGAGGCGTCTTTTTAGGCACAGTTTTATAAAGTAAGGATACGTAAGGATCAAACTGAAGTTATAAAGGTGTATACGCTGGATAATGGAGTAGTATATTCTGTGAGACCATAGTATTTGAGATCTCAGCTATACTCGGTAGATACCTGCAACGAGGCTCGAGGGGAATCTGCAATATTGGCAACCTTCTTTGAATAGCAGCGGCTTAAGATAGACGCGTGACGCACATCTACCACTGTTTATGTAGGTGCAGGTAGACCAGACATCTACCTGAATAGTGAATAGCGACGAGTATATGTCGTGGCTAATCTCACAGCCCAATTACAGTACGTCGGGACTCTTGATAAAGTTACCAAGATACTTATTGAGTTCCAATCCCTGCAATAGTGTACGATAAATATTAAGGGACTGTTCGATCTTCCAATTAGCATTAGTATCTTCTTTGCCTTCTCGATGCTATGCTTCCCGCACCTATAACTCTTCTCTCTTGTTCAACAAGCTAACCAACAAGCTTTTAGCATGTTCTATGATCTCCGCCGTCGATTATCCAAACGCCCGCGTCGGCATTGTAGCCGAAGGTCATAATGTGGGAATCCGGGATCTGCAGGGCGAGGAAGTCTTTGAACCAGGTAGCCTCCGGCTCGGAATAGGTCTAGGGGTTGACCACCCATGATACCGCAGTAAGACGAAGTCAGCAAGCCGCGCTTAATTATTACGGACCGTCAATGGGCCTGGCAGAGACGGTAAAGATGAGTTCATGAGGCATTGAACTTTAAAGAGTGACTTACTCGACGGTACTAAGGGTAGTTCCAGCTGTTGGAGGGTAGACAATGAATAACGCCATGTACAGATGAGATCTCGTAGGTAAGGTAGTCGATGGCACTCAAAACGGCGCAATAGTTGTTGAGAGTATGGACAGCATCGGTGTATGGTAGAGGAATAGGACACTGGTAGATGATCGATGGTTGACCATGGCAGCACGAGGCTGAGTCACAGCGAGGTGTAGCATATCCTTGAGTGATTCAGCCTCAGCTTCAAGGCGCTTAGGCGGTGATAGAAAAGGTAGACAACGAACAGGTTGACACAAGGACTGAAAAAGGCCCACTGTGATAGGTTCTTTGTGCTAACTTCTCTCAGTATTAAGTTAACGGCAGCAACAGGTAACTAGCCATAATGCTATGGCTAATGCTGGCGTTGTGGCCGTCACGTGGCTATATTGTGGCTGTCATATTACCCGTTATTACGCGCTACCGTTTCTCGGGTCAGTCCTCGGTTGTTTATCGATGGCGGTTAAAGTACCTGACAGGGGTAATCAGCGGCATGAATATCTATGCAGACCGCGTATAGCCGTGGCGACAGGTATAATAATTGGGTTTGCACTTTACAGACGCTGATGCTATGTATGTACCATCTCAAATGGCAGAAGCACAGAAGCTGGTGTCTCTAAGGGAAGAGAGCTGTTTTTGATGGTTTCCAGAGTGGTAAAGATGTCGGCCATGATGCGGCCAAATCCAGATATCTATACGTGAGAATGCGAGTTTCTATGCGATCGTGGCTAAGAACCATGCAAACGAATATTTATCTTATGTTAAAGCCGTAGATGGTGGATAAATGGTGCTGGCAGCCGAAGTACTGTGGTCGTATTTCACCACGGAGGGTGTTTCACCACGCCGGGATGTCGATTACGGCGAGTAGAGTGTGAAGGATGTTCAAGTACCGGTGGCTCATTTCACCACATAGGGCGTTTCACCACGCCGGGATGTCGATTACTGGAAAAGGGATACAGTCCGTTGCAAAATCAGTGTCCCAAAGCCAAAATCTTTGACACTTTGTTCTTGAGCACAGCCTCGTTTTTGGGCCCACTTAAGCTACCCGCGCTTTACCCAGATAACTCTAGCTGTAATGTGCCTAACGCAATGTCGAAATTATGGTTAATCTCTTTATAATACTAGTTCTAGAAGATTCTAGGACTAAAAATAGCAAATAACTTATTCAGCATGAGACAGCAGCAGCGGCGTCACCATCATCGTCGTCGTCATCATCGCCAAAATTGAGCTTTACTATTAGGCTAAAATGCAAAGGCTTTCTACCTACACCAAAACGGTACACTTAGAGTCTGAAACCGTCAGGTTTCTAGACTATGTAAATTATAAGGATTGTCAGTATTAAGCAATAGGTATTGAAGTCTCATTGTGTGTTACGCTCCAAAGGAGTGCAAAGGGGTTTGGACTGTGTTGGAGCTGTACTGAATCAAGACTTCAATGAAAGCGTATCTAAGTGTAGGCTTAGACTAGACTAATAAACACGAAGAGAGGAATTCCAGAAGGGAATTCCTCAAGATCTATATATCCAAGTGAATGTGATGCTAGTCCTGCTAGCTCCATGAGCACCGCTAGCAGTCAGGTGACCGCTAGTCCTGCTAGCTCCATGAGCATTGCTAGCAGTCAGGTGACCGCTAGTCCTGCTAGCTCCATGAGCATCGCTAGCAGTCAGGTGACCGCCACATCGGGCAAGTCTGCCGGTGCTCGGAGCGGTCACGACCGCGGGTCGTAACATTGTGCTTGCCCTTGCTATTCTATCTACTAGCTGGTAGAGCTGGATAGCCTATGTATACAGAGGAAGGCTAAGGCGCTAAACCCAATCAGACGAACGTCTATCCACCCAGTGTAATACCTGGCTGCATATTCTAACAGTCAGGCATAACATTTACTTAAAGCTTAGTGACTATTTTCCCTTAACTATATATTTCAAGAATATTCCCACTTGTCAGAAACTAGCATCTGTTAAACAGAGGAGGGGAAAGGTTTCCTTCTAAGAGGTTAAAGTTGTAGCTATTTTAAAATGCAGAGAGAACAGAGAACTGTCCAGCTGTATCCGCGTTTATATACAGGAGGATGCTTCCGAATAGATATAATCCATATGAGAAGTTTACAACAGGATCCTTATACCACTTACAGCCTTTATACATTTAAACTCGAAGGTCAGTCATTTATAGTTATAATAATAGGTAAAAGAGCTTTCAGCTATATTAATCTATTATAGTATATTATAAAATAACTAAAAAGAAATTCTTTTGTAAGATCTTGGGTAATGAAAGGTTTAAATTTTAAAATAGCGAATTATAAGACTAAGTATTTAACAGTAATTATAGTTCTATAATTATTCTAATTAATTCCGTAAAGGGTATTTACAATAAAAATTTTAAATTTTGACATAATTCAATTTATACTAATAATTTATCGCTTTACTTTTACTGCTTTATTCATCGTCTTTATTATCTTCATTATCTTCGCTATAAAATATCCCTTGTTCTAGCAGCATTAACGCCACCTCTTTATGCCCTCTTAATGATACCGCCTACAGCGCATTGCTATAACGTCCTCTTTACGCGTTAATCTCCGCCCTTTGCTCTAAAAGCATTAACGCTACCTCTTTATGCCCTTTTAATAATGCCGCCTGCAGCGCGTTCCTGTAATATCCTCCTTGGGCGTTAACCTCCGCTCCTCGCTCTAGAAGCATTAACATCACCGCTTTATACCCTTAATATAATGCCGCCTGTAGCGCGTTGCCGTAATATCCTTCTTGCGCGTTAACCTCCGCCCCTTGCTCTAAAAGCATTAACGCCACCTCTTTATGCCCTTTTAATGATGCCGCCTGCAACGCGTTGCCGTAATCTCCTCTTTGCGCGTTGACCTCCGCTCCTTGCTTCAGGAGTATTAACACTACCTCTTTGTGTCCTTAATATGATGCTGCCTGCAGCGCGTTACTGTAACATCTTTCTTGCGCGTTGACCTCGGTTTCAAAAGTTAATAAAAGATTTTCAACAACATTATTGTTACGGATCAGGAAGGTTAGCCGATAACACGTGACAAGGCTGTAGATGAGGCTGAGGACCAAGAACCAGACTACAGGACGGGAAACAACATAGGTGTCAACGCTGTAGTTATTGAGGGCAATGGGCAGGCCATCTACAGCTACATGGAAAGGGTATATAGGAGAGGTCGAGCCCCCCCTCTGGATGGACTCGACCGTATTCAACTCACATAGCTTTCTTACAGCTAGTTGCAGTGTACTTGAATTACCCTTGTGATCTTACAAGTATTCCTTTTGTTAAAGACAGAGCTTCCCTTTGAGAATTAACCTGCATATATGAAGTCCTAGACTGAGTATATACAACACTTTAAATCCTCTACAGGATGTCTCTTTATTCTGTATAAGGATCAACTATTAATCTAATCCAAGGTATAGATAACAATAAGAAGGATGTTATTTTTTTGTATAATAGCAATTGCTAGAAGTTGGATAATTGGCTTGCTTTACTGCAAATTCATTTTGCTTTTAAGGGAAGCAGGATACTATCTAATAAGAAGGTGATATTTACAGTAGGATAACTCAAAGGACGAGTTTACAAGTAGCTCAAACCCCAGATGAGGAAGTACCTGCAGCCCCGAGGAAGGAACGAGGACGGTATAGAGGTAGAGAATGAGGAGCCTAAGAATACCCGAATGTTTGAGCATTTCGGAGAGTTCGCTAAACAAATAGAGAAAATCTTTGATATAGCTAATACAGTGGAGAATGCTTCACGCGCCATTCAATATATATATTAGAACTACTCTATTGCGGAATATACCTAGAAGTTTGAGGAAATTTCTATTGAACTCAGCTGGGACGAGGAGGCACTTATGGCAATATACCGTAAAGGGCTGAAGGACGCAGTCAAGGACAAGCTTATGCAAACCGGAGCATCCACTAGCGAAATAAAGGATCTCCAGAGAGAGGCTATACGAATTGACGATACCTTAAGAAATAGAACCATTGAACAAACACATGACCAACTAAACGCTGAATGTTAGGAAGATATGAGAGGAACGTTCAAAAGAACTGGGAAACCTTGCACACAGAGGTCGTACCAGAGTGAGCACTCTAATATAATAGAGATTAATACGGCGGAACAGAAGCCGTGCAAAGGAGGCACAAGAAAAACAAAGGGCTATAAGTGTTATAACTGTAGATAATAAAAACACATTGCCAGGAATTGCAAACAGTTATAGACTGCGAAATGGGGCGGGCTGGGCTGGGTTTTTGGCCTTCTGACCCGAGCCCGCGCAACCCAACGGGCTTTTTTGATTGGTTAACCCACCCGCGGTTCACCCGCGGGTTGGGTCGGGCTGGCCCTCTGGGTCGCCAAGCACCGCCAAGCCTAGTAAACTAACTATATATAGTAATATAAACATTAGGAGGGTGCAGCAACAACATCAATTATCCAACAACCACTTGTCACTTTATGTTACTATTAGGCTGCTCAGGGCTCCTAGGGCCTTCCGCGCGTAGAACACGCTCTAATTCGCGCGAAAAGGCCTGTCCCGAGCGACTTGGGTTAAATAATTTGGAGAATCCCGACCCTACCCAACCCGAACGGTCCCCCACGGGCTGGGTCAGGGTTTTCTAACATTTGTTAACACCCCGCGGGCCCGAAAAATCCCAACCCAGCATGCCCCGCGGGTTGAACCCACATGGTCCGGGTGCGGGTAATCCGCGGGTTCTTCGCAGTCTAAACAGTTATAAACAGGGGCTATTAACATAATGTTTTAACAAGACCTGTTTATAAAATTATAGTAAATACCAATAGAGTAAACCTTTAAAATTTTAACTAATAGTTTAACAGACTTTAATGGAGAGTATTAAAATCAGAAAATACTAAAAGTAATATAATTAAATAATAAAAAAGAACATAAAGAATAACGCTAATAATAAAAAAAGTTAGTAGAGCTATAGATCAAGTGGAGGCTCGCCTTCTAATTATTAACGGATGAACATAGATTTATAGTACCTAGGCGCCAAAGGGAGGACCTATAACTCAATAAAAGGAACACATTATATATAGATGTCCACTGGACATAATACACATATTAAAATTATACCTTCTATAATAGAGACTGAAAGAACTATAGATAACTATATTTATCAATATTATATTAGGCGAGTAGCTGGAACAAATATAAGAACTTAGGCTGCAGCTACTATCTAATTAACAAAAGAAGCATAGAACAGTTTCTAAATATATTAAGTAACTTAACACTATAATGTTATAATAACTAAATAAACTAACTATATATGTATTAAAATAATGATTAAAGAATTTGTTTATTAAACTATTATAAGCTACACTATAATTAAAAATAGATATATGAATTTGTAGAAAAATAGTAGTTAAATAATAAAAAGATTAACAACTATTAGCTATTAAAAGTTAGATATTTTAAGGTAACAATAGTATAACAAAAAGAGAATTTTATTTACAGATTTAATATATAGAATTATAATAGATTTACACTAATATAGTTAATATATATCTATAAAAAGAACTATTTAATTTTCTATTATGTTGCAGACTGTATATTAATAAAAAAAATAGTAATATAAATAATGGTACCTTATACTACTATATTTACAACTATTATGAATTTACTGCAACCAAAATATCTATATTTACCACCTATAGGCTAAATGTGCGGTAATAGTTTTCTCTAAAAATTCAAAAAGCTAGTACCAGTAATAGTAGAAGCTAGAATGTATATAAGCATTGCTTTGGAAAATCTATCTAATAGGATTGCAATATAACATATATAAACAATATATTAAAAAGTATTTTACTAATATAGAAATAATAGAGTTAGACTGCGAAATGGGGCGGGCTGGGCTGGGTTTTTAGCCTTCCGACCCGAGCCCGCGCAACCCAACGGGCTTCTT